>JAPDSC010083135.1:147597-165885 GCA_026290005.1 Latrodectus geometricus | reverse complement strand
TTTCGTTAAAAATTTTACTTTTGATTTCAGCTAAAAAATGTTTCCTTACAATTTGGTTCTACTTTTTTCCATGTGGGCCTGGAATAAATTTGATATAATGAGAATTACTTGCAAAACTTTTTGGCATCGAAATTAAAAAGTAACCAATTTCCATCACCAATACAAGAACTGGAAGCTAATTTTTAGTCCCTTTCAAAAATATTTTGGACCTTATATGAGCAGACAAAGTTTCCTTTATTTTTGTCAGTGACAATAAATTCTAAGCCAATGTTTCTACGTCTCTTGATTTTAAATACATTTCTAATGCAGTTTCTACATGGGAAGCATACTGAGCGTAACTTTTATTTTGTAATTTATAACAAGAATCAAAATTCTTCTTATGCTGTAAGGGAGTTATTCAATGTTCTTTTCAAATGAAACTTTTGATTTTACCATACTGATCTAAATCTTCTTCAGATAGCATACCATTTATTCTTCTTAGACGACCCTTTAAAAAGTATAAAATAAATTTTCCTTCATACTATTCGGTACTTCATAAAGCGTGAACATTCTTCATGTATGGTGGAAGTTATCAGGATAATTTTCTGATCATTCCGGGGACTTTAAAATTACACATTTCATTATATTTAAATAACCTAAAAAAGTAATTCCCAATTTATCCCATCCATATTCGACAGAGATATACGAATATCTTCTATTTTCCTTTCCTATTAATTTTAATTCACGCATTTTAATTTCATGATCTCGTTCTCTTTGTATCTCTTTTACTTCACGCTCATATTGCTTTCCTTCTTGCTCTAACTCACATTGCCTTTCTTCTCGTTCTAATTCACGTTTCCATTTTTTCTCAACAGCTTTGGTTTTCTCTCTCTCTCTATCCTATCGGAAATCATATATTTAATAATTCTCGAACACAAATGACTTTTCATGTTGTTTAGATTTTGTTATCACATTTTTTTAAATCTATTATTTTCGCATCAGGAGGAATCTGTTCCTCTAACTCACTTGCCAATATTAACAGATCCTCCTTTCGGGCTTCATCCAAGAATGCAAAAGTCATTTTAACAATTTAATGTTATATCAAATTACCAAAGATTATATTATCAAACATTAAAATGAAAAACATTCAAAATCAAACAAATCAACTTTCATTTGATGAACCATTAAAAAACACTTTCGTTACCTTAGTGCAATAAAAAAAAAGAGAAATAGAGGAAAAAACAATTGACTCAAATACTTAATCTTTACTGAAAAATTTATTATTTAGAATTTCAATTCAATATATTGCCAAACTTCTACTGTATAATCTACATTTATAAATAAAAACTATTAAAAAACAAGCTAAAAAATATACGTATACGAATCATAATCCCAATTTTGATAATCTAAATTAAGTAAATCAGTATTAAATAAGATCATAAAGTATTAAGCATAACAACTAAGCATCAAAATAAAACATTAGAATAAGTTTTAATAATATGCATTTATGTGTATCACTCTTTGTATATATTTTACCTTAAAATAATATGAATCAGAATTATCAAAACAGCAAAATAAAATGTTCCTCACCATTGTAGGCACTCCCGAAACATAAAATAATTGCAAAATTCATCTCTTAAATTATTTTCGACTTCTAGAATCAAAATTAACAAATCTAAATTGAGTTACTTTACATAGATATTAAACACAACCCTAGTAAATAATTAATATTAATTATAACACTGACCAATTTTGAACCCATTATTTCATAGTATAAAACAATAAACAATTATAAAACAAGTAAACTTTCTTGAAACAATTTCTTTAACAACTTTATATCCCTTAAATAATAAACAATGCATAAGAATGATTATGGCAATTCTAAGCAAAAATATTCATAACATGTTATACCACATTAAACCAAAAATACGTTTTCTCCATTTACTATTAAATAATATAGCAGCTTTTAAATTAATACACATAAATTAAGAAACGCACAATTAGCAGAAAAGTTATTATTCAATATAAATTTGTGTTAATAAATGCATTTTAAAAATATGTTTTCTTACTAAGATATAATATCACCAATTAGGAAAACAAATTTTTTTTTAATTAAAGATTAATGAACATCAAAAAATTAAGATGAATGAAAACATAAAATGATAATACTTAAAAATTGATATTAAACCTTAAATAATTTCTGGATTAAATTAAGCATTGTACATATTTTTTTTATTTTGATTTTTTGAAAGTTTAATCAATTTTTATTAATTTATTACATGTACTTCTTAAGCAAAACCAAAAAAAGAAGCAACAAAATTCTAAAACAAAAGCCACCTTAATTTATGCATAGTTAAAAACAAATATTGGCTCCTAATAAAATGAAAAGCAATAAAAATGTACAAACTCTTTCTTTTGTAGACCATTTTCTATGATTAATATACCATAATTTTGTATTAATCCATAACGCATCATAGAGAGGTGTTTCATTGTGATGTTCTTACGATCCTGACATCTCCAGGATAGTTGAATATCACATGACACATTATTGGTTCACGATATACATAAACATAAGTTTAGACGTTTTTCCGCATTCTTAAAATATATATATTTTACATCGATCGAGAGCGGGATTTCCACTGACCCTGGTAATCCAAACAAACCCACCAACCCCTGGCAGAAATCAGTTCTAGTAGCAGTTAACTATCTGGTTTTCACAATGTGTATCTAAAAATACTAGTATGAATATTAAAACGTAAGCTCTCCGACAGGGATACCGAAAAGAGAGTACTAAAATGACAATATATTCTTGGTTATAGAGTTCAAGAGTTTTCAAAAGGAGAATAATAATCACAAATAACAGTAAGAAGGGTGAATGTAGATTTGAAAAGACCCAAAGAAATGTGATTTTGTTCCAAATTCTCAATCTTTAAATAACTCTTTATTTCAGAAAAAAAATTTAAAAAAAATTTGCTAATGTAACGTAGAACAAGAACAATTCAAGTAACACTTTTTTTTTTTTTTTTTTTTCAATTTCTGCGGGAAATATTTAGAAAAGAAACGATGATGTAATTAACTTTAATTATTTATTAATTTTAGTTTAAATACTTTTGAATATTTATCATAATAAAGATTTCTTAAATTCCATTTTGAGAATAAGCAGCCAGAACATATAAACAACATTTTATCTTTTGACACATGTATATTTATTCTAAAGAAATGTATAGAAAATCATAACAACTATAAGTTCTAAATACAGAATTTAAAGTTTTAATCTTTTCTATAAAAGTACAATGTTGTTACTCATTAAATTATTATCTGTTTTTAATCCATTTCTGTTTTATTGAATGTAGTAGTGCTATACTATTGGCCTTCAAAAGTTATCCATGATTCTAATATAACTTTTTTCTAGAATGGCAACACCACAATCTAACGTGTTTACGAAAATTTTAAAATTTTCTGCTAGTATTCGCCTAGGCGTTTATAGCTTAATTTCTGTTTCATTTTATAGCTTTTTCTGCGTAGAAAAGAAATTTTAAAAATGGGTTCCTTTAATAGTAGAATGAGGGAGCACATGAACACTCCTCCTGCTCGGCCTTGCAGTTTAAAAAGAATCGAAGATCCCAGGTCTCCAACGGAAGAAATTAGCCGAACGCCGATTGAAGTTAGTGAGAAATTTATTCGAGAAAATGATCCACACTCATCTCAGCGAACAAATGCTTTGAAAGAGCAGAATCAATTCAGCAGTTTGGATTTCAGCCCAAGGATTCGTAAAACCGATTGGCTTGCTAAAGATTTCAAGAAAATGAAGTCCAACTTCGCTACAGCTTTCGAAAGTGAAACGGTTTCTAATGGTGACATGGACCAAACAACATTAGTCGATAAAGAAGTAAGCGAGAAGGAGAATTTGTCTTGAATTCCTTTTTGAGCCGGATATGGTGGTTTTGATTGGATTGGAAGAAGTTAATTTTATATTGGGCGGCGCCAGATGTTCACAACATGTTATGTGTTCCTTTTCTATGTATGCAGTGATAATCACTTAAAAATGTCTTAAAAAAATCGTTGATACAGCATTAGGGATTTTAAGCATCTCTTAAGGTATATTTTTTTAGTGTTGTGTTCCATATTTTTCATGTATGTTATACAATTTTTTTATTTTTTTTTTTGCATTCCTCTATGAAAATTGATTTTATTTAGGGAAACTGTAATCAATATACTCAATTAACGTGCACAAATTGCTTATCTCAATAAGAACAAAATTTTACCTGGTAACTAAAGGTGCTTCTTAGATAGTTTATAATTATCTGCATATAGTTTACATCTGAACTTTATAGACACCTAAAAGATAATGCCACTGTCTAAACTCTTGGAAATTTTTTATCTTCTCAAATATTACGTATTATGATTCCTTTTTTAAGATTGTCATCAAATTGATTGTAACATTGATACGTTTTGAAAAGTTTACTATTGATGTGTCTTCAACTTTCTACTTGTTATTATGCTGATTACTGTAAATGATAACTTTTTTATGCTTTGCTTGCTTTTTAAAATATTAACCTCTCACCCTGCTTTTTTGAAATCCCATATTCCACATATACAGTTTTTGTTTTTAAATATTAAAATTAAGGCTTTAGATGTCAAACTCACTACTAAATATGTGTCACTATTGTGGACCAAGGAACAATTATGTAAAGTATTGTAGTGAGCTTATAAACAATGTATTGATATTCCATAACAAAGTATGTGCATTTATGTATACACATATATTAGAATTGCATTATGTACTATGTTACTCACTAATGTTACTTAGGAATGCAGCAGCATAATTTATCAGTGCTGATTGCTTAATTTATTGATTTTTCAGAAGATAGTAATAAAATTAGTTTCAATTTTATAAGAATAAGGTTAATAAAAACATCCTTTTAAAATTGCCAAGCTATTTCTGTGCCAAATTATTTGTTTGTTAGTTTATCAAAAATATATGATAAAGTATATGAGATAAGTAATTTTCATAAAAGCCACTATTTTTTAACATTTAGTTTTTGATTATTTTGACCAATTTACATATTGTAGTTTGTTAAATATTTAAGTATATGATTTAATTGAAAAGTTTACATTACCCAATATTAATATGTGTGAAAATATTCCTTTGTATAATGTGAAATATATAAATATTATTGATTAAATATTATAGAAGTAAATAGCATTTTGTTTGTAATTTTGTGTCAAATATGTAATCTCAATCATCATGTTTATTTCTAATTTAATTTCTAAAGTGCTATATTTTGATATTTACAATATAATAAACATTCTTTCTTATCTAATTTCTTAAATGCAATAGTCAATTTTAATTACTTATTATAAAAATTTACTCATAATATATTCATAGCATTCTGCATTATTTTTTCTGTCAAAATTGTTCAACTTTAATATTTTGTACACATTATTTCGAAATATATTTAACTTAAAAATGTAAATGTCTTAGATCTAATTATTCATGATAGGTTGTTATTAATGCAAAATTTTCTATTTTTTATTTCTTTCTAAGAATCTTTTTGAAGTTTTTCAGTTTTTATAAAAAATGGTTTAGTAAATTTAGGTTCATTTTCATGTGTTTATTATTAGAACTTTGCTAAAAAATTACATTTTTATGATATGATACTTTATTGCTATAGGGACCATGGAATCAAAATTTCCAAATTATTTGAATATAACTAAACTTTGGCTTTTTCATTGGATGTTATAAATGGATACCACTGTTTTTAAAATTAGCACTTATAAATAACTGCACTTTTTAATGTAATGCTTCTTTTACTAAATTTATTACAGTTTATAAATTGAACTTCAGCTAATCTTAAGATTTTCTTTTAAATACACTTGATCAAATTAAAATTTTTAGTATCTTAATAAATTTATCATGAAGGGTAACATTACATTAATAATGTCTTGGTGATAACACAGAAACAGTGGTCGAGACATGGTCCTAATAGATATGCTCTGCTGGTATTTTAATCTGTGATGTGTTTTATGTTTTACCCGGTGAGAAAAATTGGTTTTGGATTATAAATATATATATATATCAACTTTTCTTTCAAAATTTAAAATCAAGTGTGAGATAGACAGCCAATTAAAAAAGAAAGTGCTAAATTAATTTGCTAGTCAAAAAAGAAAGTGCTAAATTAATTTGCGTATCAAAATTGTTTAATATCATTTAAAATTGAGATATATAATTCTAAGTGATGCCACTTAAATACTTAAAATGCTGGCACAACATTCCTTATTTTCCCCCTGTTTTGTTGACCACCAAAGTCTTTCAGTATTTTATGTGCATTTGAATGATAATCAACAAAGTTATAATGATGATTGGCATTCAAAAGTAAAAGCGTGTAGAGATAATGCAAAACAAAATTTATAAACAATTTAACTGGCTAGTATTGTTTTCAAAAATGCATAGAAAAAAGGATAATGCTAACTAAAGCCTTTTCCTCACATAAACTGTCTATTGCACACAACAATGATTTTATTTTGCAGAAAAGATAGACTGCTCTAATGTTCTAAAATATGAAAACAAATAGCTGTAAAAAAATTTTTTTTTTCTTTTATCCATTTATTATGAAGAAACCATTAATTTGGCTTTAAAGAGTAGATTTTATGTTGAAATAAATATCTGCTTATTATATTTGTAATATATGTATGTTTGCATTTATTTTAAATTATGCCATGCCATTATTTTAAAATGTCTTTTAAGAATTTTCATACTTGATAAATTTTATCCCCTCTTTACCGTAAAATAAAATTTTATGTAAATATTGAAATGTTTTCTTATTTTGTCTTATTTACATTTGACATATTCTTATTTTCTACATTCACCAATTAAAATAAATAGCCTAATTATATAACATAAAGGGACTTATGTGATAAAATAAATTTAGTGCCTTATTTTTGCAAAGTTTCTTGAATAGTATTTTTGTTTATTTTTTGTTTCCAGAAACCCAAGTGGTTACCACTCAACAGTTTGTAGATACAAATCCTACCTTGAGCTAGGGATTTAGTGATTCAGAATGCATTTAGAAACATAGATCCTGTTCTAATTAGCCTTTGTGTGCCAAAAATACCAATTGAACAGCAAACCAAACTCTCCAGAAGCAGCATTTTTCTTAACTCCTCATTTTGTCTGCTGTTTCAAGCACAATTATTGTCACAAAAAAACTATAAAATAATTAACTTGTTGGGAAATGAAAATAGAATAAAAATAAACATTTTTGATGTATAAGTGGTTGTACAAAATAGTTATTTAAAAAAATTTCAATTCAAAAAATAAATTTAATATTTTAGGCAGTAATGATCAGTTTGTTAAAAGTTGATAATATTTATGTTTATAAAAAATATTTGTTAAACATTTAGAATATACATTTTACTTATTTTTTTACTTTATATATATATATTAAAAAAGTTGCATTTTTAATTGAATTAATTTTTTTCTCTTAAATTTAACATTAGTTTGTTAACATACCATTAATAAGGAAAATTTTTCGACTGTATATCTTTCTGAAAATTACTTTAAGTAGCTTTATGAGTTAAAACAGTTTGTTTTTCTCCAGTATTATAATAAGTATTTCTAGTACTAATTTTTTATTGTTAACATTTAAAACTTATTTCGGGGTAATTTTAGATTTCTTGAAATTTTACTAGTCCTTTAATTATGTATTAAGTAACCTTTTTCGCAAACAAACCAGTTAAGGATTAGTAAATATTTTTTAAATTATTTTCCTATGAAATATCTGATATATAGATATTTTTAATCAATTTTAAATTGTTAGTTGCCATTTGAATTTGTAAATAAATAGTTACTTTTTTGATGTATGAAGGAAAAAGCATGGTTAATAATGCAATAAAATTTATTAATCCTAAAATTAAAAATTAGAGTGGTGATTTCTCAAAAGGATTGAAATGCATAAAACTACCTGGCCAATTTTACAAAAGTACTGCTGGCCTATAATTCAAAACCAAATGAATATTATATATTAACTAATGTATTGTTCGTATCTGTAATAAGTTTAATTAAAGAATAAAAGCCTGAGCATTTTTGCAGTTAGGTTTTAGTTTATAAAATGATGAATTTCAATGTTTGGAATTTGCTTTCGTATATTATTCAATAATTTTTGTTTTCATTAGAAAAGTGCATTATGTAGTATTTCAAATTAAATTTTCATATACCATTTCTGATTTCAATAAGACTTTCCAGGGAGGGGGGGAAGGAAACATTGTCTATTAAAATATGAAAAATGTCTGTATTTCTTTCATATCAAAAGTATCCATTTGTAACTTTAAAATTGCAGAAATTTCAATGTATTTCAGATGATCACTTTGAACAGTAATCAAAGTATAAGTATATATGCTTGACTTTTACAAGTTAGTGAATTAAATCTTACATTTCACATGTTTTATTAAACATAATTTTTTTTAATGATTTATTGTATATGTATGTGATCAGTATTATTTAAGTGCTTAAAATTCTTCGGTTAGCCTATACTTAAGGGTGCCCCCTTTATTCTCAACTAGCTGAGCAAACCCTTCTGATTGCAATTGATTGTTCTGTGCTTACGAAAATTGCCAATAAAATTAATAGCCAAACAAAAATCTCCCTGTTTGCCAAGGATTTAAGGGACACCCTAAAATATAGTTTTACCTAATCTCCATTTGAAAAATATTTTAGAATATACTTGCTTTAAAAACTTGCTTACGTCAGCAATTATGTTTCGAATTCATTAATATCAATTTCAAAATAAACTTGACAGATATTTTAATGCACTTTTGTAATTTATTAAGATACAAGGGTAATTTAAATTGATTATTAATTTTAGCTGATATTTCACGCAAGTGCTATATTTTCTGAAAAATCTTTTGTCACAGAAAATTTTACTCACATTATTTATTATTTTTATATTTAATCATTAAATGTTCAAGCATGATAAAACCTAATCAAGTTCAATATAATATACAATCTTGAAATTATTACATTGTACTTGTGTGTGTGTGGTTAGGTTTTATCATTGTAAACCTAACCAAGAAATTTGAAAAAAAAAAATCCTCCCATAAAAGAATTCCTGATTTTGATAGTTTTGTAAAATTTAATGAACTTAAAAATTAGTATTTTGAAATAAATATTTGCTATAACTTGGTCCATTTCAGGGTGCTGAGCAAGCTTAGATTGTTATATCATCAGAGAGGTACATGAAAGCACAACTGGCAATTGATGAGATATATTTTCAATGCCTGAATCATTGTGTTGCTTTCATTTAAAAAAATAATTAATTTCTTAAAATTTCATTTGATGTATGTCTTGATTTTCCTTTATAATACATTGAGATTATTGAAAAAACTTATACCTAAAAAAATTTTAACCTAAAAAATTTCTTTTTAAATAGAAATACAACTAAAGGAGGTAAAAAATTTAAATAATTTTAATATTGACACAATTGTATTTTCTTTAAAACTTAGATTTATTGAGGATAATGGTGTCGATGGAGAATGTTAGAAGTCTTTTTTGTTTATAATAATTTCATGTAATTTTATTTTGTGTTCTGTGCATTCCTAGAAGACAATAATAATAACTTGGATGCGAAATAATGGGTCATCAATTTGCGACACAAATTTAATTATATCCTACAGGGATATTATAAATAGTAAAAAGTAATTTTTTTTTTTTACACACACATTTTAACTGAAGAAACAATTTGGATGTCTCGCGCACGCGTGGTTGGTGATATTGACTAGTGGCAATATTTATGAATGAAATCTCTGGATTGCTTCAGTAGACAGATGGATGAGGGCGTGGAAAGCTTGTGTATGACAGAAGTAACGAACCCCAGCGAGTTCTAAAGAAAACAGTCACTAGAGTTGTTATTAACAACTGCTTGATCAACACTTAATACCTTTTACTTCACATTTAGGACTATCAAATTAGAAATTTCAGGTAGATAGTGTTCCTTGCTTAAAATCAAATAAAAATTGATTTCAGAAAAAATAATGGTCTTCAGCTGGCCAGTCCGTAGTTGAGATTTATCAAAAACTCAGGGGTTCGTTTGAGTCATTAAAAATAGGCAAATAATCATCTCTATGACTTTGCGTACGAATTGAAAATAACTATCATGAATAAATGGTAGTTAGTTTCATCTTTATAAATGATAGTTTCAGGTTTTCGAGGAAAGTTTTGCTTTTCTCGAAAACCTGATAAATTCAATGAAAAATTGAGTACATGAAATTGTCTAGAAAAATAATAAATGAACATCTTTTTGATTTTCTAAAAAAATATCTTCGCTACTAATCTCGTTTTTTTGTAATTTATTTAAATGGAAAAAAATTTGAAATTGTTCATAAAATATTTGGTATATTTAAATATTTCTTACCTATAATGTACATAGAATTTATATTTCAATTATTTACATCAAAATGATTTAATTTAATAAAATTTAGATTATTTATAATTAAAACTCTAAAACTAAAGTGGCCTTATAATTTTGTAAACATATATATATATATATATATTTACAGATTTTGAAAAATTTTGTAATTTACAGCAAAATGTTTAAAAAAAATTAATTACAGTAATATAAACAAACGAATGTGTGATATTTTTTAATATATGTTTTATATATTCATTCGAATGAAGACTTTTATTTTTCATGATACAAAAAAAAAAAAAATTCTTGTTCACATTTTATCTTTTAATTTTTCACTGTAAATCTTATAGCAAACACCTCTATTGCTGCACACGTACAAATTTATCTCCTCAATTTAATCGCGCTGAAAACCCTCAAAATGCGATTTTATGAAAGCCATCGAGAGAGATGAAACAATACAGTTTTGATTACAATAACCTAAATGCCGTCTTTGTCAGCGGCTTAATTGTCAAGAGATCTGAATTGTTTCGCTGAGGGTTTAGAATGACACATCCGTGTCAACAGCCTGCATTTCCCTCAAAGCTTCACTTGTGTGCAGTCGGGAGGACTCTCAAGCTGCAACTCTACAATTGCCACCATTGTCGGGGAAAAAAAGATCTTAAAAGTTGAACAAACATCCACATGAAAAGAATCTCTAACTCTCGGTGTATAAATTTACCCGAAGAAAAGGCCGAACTCTTCGATTTATTTTCTACTCATCAATGAAGGCCTTTGTTAGGCTCCGCGTTTTTTTATTATTTATTTTTTGTTCATGGCAACGAATTCGAGTGAAGTTTTTGTTAAAGGCACAATGAGAGATGGACACTTAATCCACTCGAAAGATTTTTTTTAAATTCATATTCATTTTCAAAAGAGCTGTAAGAATATTAATCGTTCCTGACACAAGGTTATGGATCGTAATTATTAATGAAAAAAAATAAAATGCAGACTGCACTTACGAACTTAAGTTTTTTTTTGCTTCTCATTTGGAGTGACAAAAATCATATTGTCTTGCCACTGTCAACAAGATTTTGAAATAAGATTGAACTGTATTGATGGTTTTACGTATTAAGTCTCATCAACACCGCCTCGTAATGTTGATTCACTATTAAGTGACGTGGCCATCACCTGAGCTGACTCTTCTTTCCTCGCATGCAGAATCATTAAAGTGTGAATAGTTCGCAATTAACTTGCAGAGGTTATTTTTGTATGACTGCTTCTAATTAGTTTAAAAAAAAGAATAAAATAAGATTACTTTCTTTAATCATACTTTATTATTCCAAAATATGAAAAGCAAGACACACTGCGATCTAATGATAGGATAGTGTTCTTCTCAGCAAAAGGTCCTAGGTTCGATTCCAGCCACTATTGAACAACAGGAGCTGGGTGTTGCACATCTAACAGGGTGGGAATTTTTGTTCCGATCTTTATTATTGAATAACAAGTGCTGCAAGTTGTATTCATATTTGTATATGTGGATGCATGAGAGTTTTCCAGGTTTTTTCCTTATGACTCGTGAATACAACTTGAAAATTTCTCCCAGAAGGCAGGCTAAGCATTATGAATAACAATATGCTTTACAACAGCTTGGAACAAAGCTGTCTCTTGCGCACGATCAAATTAAGAAAGTGGATGATAACCCAATTTAATTTTATGAGCAAGCAGTCAATAATTATTGGTCTTAGTATTTTAATATAGAAATGGCGCTATTAAAATACTAAGACCAATAATTATTGACTGCTTGCTCATAAAATTAAATTGGGTTATCATCCACTTTCTTAATTAATTCGTATTCATAGTGAGTTTTTGAAACAACAGAAAATTGGACTAATCAATGAACGGGACCCTATTTGATTTGAAAACTATCTGTTAGATTCTTAAATTAGATTAAGACCAAACTTTAATTTCGTATTGAAATTCCTAAATCCTAAAGATTTTAGCAGAAGAATATGGTGAAAAGAAATGCAAACCACGAAATATTTTCGAAGATTTTACTTGTCTCTTTTTATACGAGCTTCAATTTGACAGTTTATACGTTCAATTCAAATATCGGATGCGGTGGGAATTGATACTTCTTGAATTACATCCGTATTAAAAAAATGACCATGTTAAGGGACAACATCAAATCAAGTCAAACATTTTACTATAAATATGCAATTCATTTATATTAATTATGCTTTGAAGGGCTTTTTCTGGTGTTTTATCAAATCGTTATATTTTTCTTCGATTTGGCTCACATGATAAAAATTTGAATTGAAAGAATTGTAAGCTAAAAGCTTGTAATAGCATTAAAATGAATAAATTATAGAATATAGAGTCTGCGTTCGAATATGTTGGTTGTTCATACTAAAGTAATTTGTACAAATCGCAAATACATGCATTTAAATGTCTCGATTCATTTCATGAATTTTCTTCAATATAAATATATTGGGAAAATTCAAATTAATACTTAGTTTTTAAACATTTTTTCTCATAAATGACAATTTTATACAATAGATTTTTATCAAATAAAAAGGGACGAAAAAGATGAATTTAATATAAATACTTTTTTTAAATATTTGGAATGACATCAATTTATTTTTTTTAATGAATACTGAAAATAGAATATTTTTGTTACTTTAAATATTTAAAAGTTAATGTATCAAAATGTAAATGTCTGATATTTTTTTTATCTAGAATTTAAAAGTATAATGTGGTTTGGAATAAGAAAATAACGTGAAAAGTAATATTAAAGTCTTGTCAATGAAATGATAGATATTTGCACTTAGGAAATTCATGTCTGAGTTCACGTCTGAGGACTTAACCAAATTACGTGAACCAAAACGAAAGTATTGCAAAAACATATTGAAAAAAGCGGGAAATCAATAAAAAGTGCGTGAGCGTGCTCCCAATACCTTTACATGTCAAAACAGCAAACAATTTAACCAAAACAGGAAAATGAAGTGTAATCTATTAATGTACTTCCGACATTTTAACTTCAATTTTTTATTTTTTCTCCTTTCTAGAAACATTTTAGAACTATCTGAAGCATATTCATTTCGAATAAGCCTCGAAGCATACGAATCGGAACAACTCAAATAATGGTAATTGAACATCGGAGAACCCGAGAGTTAAAATAAGCAGTCACATTAATTTAAAACTGGGATACTTAATATATATAAACAATAGTTTTTGCTAAATTCGTGTTGGAATAATTTTTTCCTTTTATATGCAATAAAATGATTTTATTTTATCTAAAATCAGTTCCTTACTTTTTTTTTTATCAATTTTATAAATTAAAAAGGGAATATATATATTTGAGTGCATCGTATAAACTTAAAAAGAACACGTCTGATTTCAACTTAAATTTCATTTATTAATAACAAGAGAATCAGGTAAACAATGTTATTTGCAGTGTTTAGTATTAAACAGTAATTTTTTAAAATCGAAAATGTAATCAAATGTTAATACCAAGAATGTTAATGCAATTGTTTTAATACAATCCGATAGATAATTCTGTTGTCTTTGTATTGTTAAGTAAAGATTTTGGATTGATAAATATTATGATGGAAATTGGGATTTGAATTTAGATTTTGATTGTTTCTGTTTCACAAAATAAGAGTGATATTCAAATGTTAATTTATATAGTATGTATGTGTATATTTGTATTGAAATAACTTCATAATAATAAGGTATTATGGGGATATATCTAATATTATATATAAGGCAAAAAATTATATTTGATATGTCAAAATGATCTCATCTATAGTCCTTTCATTAATATAATATTTAAATATGTTCTTATTAGCTATGATTTAAAAATATTATTTAGGAAATATAAAAAACTATTAATTAATTAAAATATTTTTTATTTTAACTGACTAATTATACCGTATAATCAAGTGTTTGGCTTCATCCATTGATCACATGCCTGTTAATCGGAGATATTGATTTGCGTTGCACTTAGTCAACAGCCAAAAGCATTTGAGTTACCACATTGCGCGCGAATTACTCTCCCGAGAACTTTTCATAGATAATGATTCGAACTCACGTGTCGCCCAAGGAAAGAAATCGAGAAAACTCATGCTTACACTTTGTCATACACACGTACAGAGTCACAACATTCTTAGTCAATTGTTAAGCTGTAGCTGGTTTCCAACTCAGGACCGTTCACATCAAAGAGCAGGTTTTACCACTAAAACCAGAATAGTGAATATCGATCGATATTGTACTTTTTTCGATAATTTTGATATTTTCTAAGAAATTTCTTCACTAGTAATCTAATTAGCAGGCTTATATTATAAAATTGATTTGCAATTTATTCTTTCATATTAACTAATTTTTTATTGCTGATTTATAATTATTCTTGTTTTTATTGTATAAACTGCAATTTAAATGTCCTAGTTTTGAAAAAATAATTATTTTAGAATATAAATATAGTAAATTACAGTATATAATTAATACAACAAGATCCTGATTTTAATGAACTGATATACTGAATTCTCGAATTGCTGTAGCTTCATCCGATATTTATTCAAATCCTGACCTCAAAATTTTCCTCTAAATTTTTAAAATATCCGTATCCATCTTTTTATTAAATAAAATAAAACAAATAAAATTTTTTTTAAATAATAGCACTGCAATGAAAGTATAACGAAACTCGTTATGTACGTAACTTATGTGTTAAAAATACTCTTTTTTGGTAAGCTCATGAGCATCGGTGGTTCAGTGGTAGAATGCTCGCCTGCCACGCGGGCGGCCCGGGTTCGATTCCCGGCCGATGCAAGACGCTTTTTGAATTTTAAAAATAGAAATAGGTATATTTACCTCTTTATATTGATAAATATAATTCATTTATTCTAAATTTTTATTTTCTAAAATAATATTTTAATTTATATTCGTAATTTTAATTTTCTAAAATAAAAATTAGAATTTATGAATTGAGTAAAATTAATGGTATGTGAACCACACTCATTGGAAACCAAACTATTGTCTGCATTTTTAATCTGAAATCTTGACTGTTTCGCCAACGTTGCTGCAATTTTTGTTTCTTTTCTTTTATTCTAAATTGTGAAACTGAATTTAATAAAATATTTTGCGCTCGAAATACAAATATCGGAAGGGATTTTATTTGAATTTGGTTCATCATATTGGAAGTATTTGGAATTGGAAATATTTTACGATTTAACATCGAAATTTAAAATAAGCAACCGCTATCTTATGAATTTATATATGTAATAAAATTATTATTTAGTGATCTTCAAACTTTCTCTAATTGCAATTAGATTTAAATATTATCTCTGCGGTACAACTATTTTTCTGTGAAACTATACATTGCTCCTACGTGTAATATATTGTATGATTCTAACCATTTATCATATTAAATCATGACATAATAAATACATTTTATACATTTTCACAATAAATACATTTTATTGAGTTAATATATATTTCATAATGGACAAAGTAGATGCTGTCAGCACCAGCATACTTCCCTGTATTTAGCTCAGAGTTGGACTCTATTAACTAGGTAGAAGTTGCAGAATACAGAGAGTTTTCACAAGCAGGGACCAAGCAGAATATTTCCAATACTTGACTTGCTACCTCCAGAGATATCATTTCATTTGGAAGACATTGCGACACGATCTGTTCAATGCATCCCAGTGTCTTTAATGAACACTATGGGTCTCAGTTAAGTTAGGATTCAACTATTCCATAATGAGAACGATGCCTTACTCCAGCAGGCCAACGTGGCCAGTGAAGACCGTGATAATCTGGTGGCGAAAGATGCTTTTCCCTGATACTTGATTCGATGACGGACCAGACGAAAGCTGTCGTGTTGAGAAGACACGACAGCGTCTATACACGTGAAATTTTCGTTGTATGTTGGTTATATGACGTAGCATGAAGAGGAAAGTGCCAGATTATGTATCACTCTCATTATTTAATTACGATAAAAAATAAGGAAGTATTTGGCCATGTTTAGTTGCTTTGTAGGACAGAAATGGGCACTCGAAAATAATATGTGATACAATACTAGATATGATATAAGCCGAGACAGCTTGTTGGAGCAAAGGATTGTTTTTATTTGCAAGAGATAGCGGGTTTGATATTTGATTTAGCTGAAGTCCATTGTGCTGAGAGGATCTATGGTGTTTAATGTTCCGCTAATGAGATATGGAGAAGGTGATAATTTCAAATATTTATTTCATCATCTAACTGCGGCTCAAAATTCACATGGAAACTGGGCTGTATTTACTTTTAGTCCCTAGATATTGGCAGTCAATAAGAATTATGTATAGTAAAGTAAGTAAGTTCCTCAACTAATAAGTTGTAAGCATATATATATATATATATATATATATATATATATATATATATATATTCAAAATTCATATATATATAGAGTTTTAAATATTGCTTTATACATTCATTATAGCGCTAAATCTGGTGCAACAAAAATCGAAATTATCTTTGAAAAACTCTGGTAAATTCTCATGTAGAAAAAAAGGAAAATTTGTCTAAGTCACCATGGCTTTGTGGTGGAAAATTTCTGTAGTTTGGCTTCAACAACTGGGTAATAGACTTAGTCACCGCGTAGTTGATACTCTAACAAATAAAAGTTTTTATCATCCACCGCATTTTGCATTCGGAGAGGATTTTTATATGGATGATGTGTGTGTGAATGTATTCCCTTTTCACAGAAAAAAGTAAATTTGGGAATTTTCAGAATGCCTACTCCAACAGGTATACAAGCAGAAAGTTTTTGCACCACTCATCTATAATTGTTCAACAGAATCGAATTTAAAATCTTGTGTTCCCGAGAATGTATTCCTATCATTAAACCATTGTGATTCCCAAATGGATGACATGTTGCAGTTCTGTTTCTCATGCACACGTTTGTCAGGGTGGGTGCTTGGGAGTTTTCCGTCTTTTCTTTCTGGGAGACGTGGTTACTTCCCTTATCTATTCAAAGTTCTTACTCAAGATTCGAGTTATGGAGATATGGTACGACAGTCACAATTGACAACATTTCCTGGAGCTCAAACAATGCATGGACTTTCAGTCAAAGAGAGACCCCACCATGGCAACATCCAGGGATAGAGTGGTCACTTCAACAAGATCATGGAGAATATTATGCCTATACGGACGGGTCACACATAGATAATAAAACAGGATGTGCGTCATTAATATATCATGAAAATACTTTAATAAAGACTATACAACTTAGACTCAATGATTCAGCCTCAGTCTTTGAAGCGGAGGCAACAGCAATCTTGTATACAATGAGGTATGCCCAAGTTAAGGACATACAGTTATGTCATATACATACAGACTCAAGATCTGTCTTAGTGGCCCTGTCTGGGCGATATTTATTGAGCGACACTTTGGAAGCTATAAGAGACATTTATTTAACCAACAGAGACAAATTCACTTTTCATTGGGTAAAGGCGCATGTAGGGATCCAACACAACGAGGAGGCTGACTTAGCAGCCAAAGAGGCGACCAAGAAGGAGGATGTCGATATTACAGTTAAACTAAGCAGGCAGCAATTCAAGACTTTAACAACAGAAGCTGAGGCTAGAGAATGGCAACGGATTTGGCAAACTTCGGATAAAACTAGGAGACTCTATTCTATTTATCCAAATGTAACTACTAAACGGATACAGGGAGATTTCCATATAAATCAAATTCTTACCGGGCATGGAGCCTTTGGGACGTATGTCCACAGGTTTCATGGAGGGGACGAGAAGTGCTTACATGATGATGCAGTGAGTGATCCTGAACATTTAATTTACAACTGCGAGACATATAGGGAAATTCGAGAGAAATACTTTCCTAAGAACTACTTGACTTGCCCGCTCAGAAACCTTCTCCAAGGAAGAAA
>JAPDSC010083135.1:105438-147587 GCA_026290005.1 Latrodectus geometricus | reverse complement strand
CTCTCATAAATGCAATTATTTAAAGGTAATAATCCGCTATCAAAGAAAATAAAATAACTGTATAGAGCATTCTGTCATGCTAAGTTATTATTTAAATTTCTACTCCATAACAAAACTGATTATTTTGCTAACATTAAAAGAATAAATATTTTGAAAGCTGATGGAATTTCCTGATCAAGGATCCTCAAAAGAAAATATATTGAGAATCATTGCTCTCTCTTTCTCTCTATACATATACACTCACACACACACACACATATATATGTATGTATGTGTGTGTGTGGTAAAATTTCGAAAGCGTATGTTCAATACAGCATTGACATTTTTGAGATAAAGGGAATTTGTTCTTAGAATAGCATCTCGAAAACTTACATTATTATATGCGAGAAACTAGTAATTTTTGAAAATTTTCTTTCTTGTATGCATATTAAAAATATTGCAAAAATTAAAATAATTAGATAAATATAAATATGCGACAAAAATTACATTTTACGTCAATCTTTAAAACAATGAATACTATGCATAAAAATTTCCATAATTTCAAATTTAAAAACAAGCTTAAATAAGCCGATTTCTTTTTGTATGGTTTGCAGATATGTTACATAGTTAAATTTATTCTCAGAACGAAATACTAATTTAGCTGGAACCTTAACTGACATGTACTTGGCAATAGTTAAAAGCCCAGAAATCGTTTGCATCGTGATGCCTGCACGCTCTGTCCGGCACTCCTAAAGAAACATTTAACCTCGGAAAAAGGAGAGGAGATACTGTTTCTTAAAGGTTCATCAACCTTCCATTAAAAATTCCCGGGGTCGAACTCTCTGTAAAGAACGCAAACTGCACGGTTACACCCACTATCTGGAAGAACACCGCTTGGAAGTTTAAGGAACCTGCTGAGAAGTCGGAACAAGCGGGGCCCTTTTGCCTCAGCGACTCGTTGTTCTTCATTCGAAAAGATTCGAATTAATTCCGCTGCAGTTCCGAGCAAAGCTTTCATATCGTTTGCAACTAGGCTCACATCTGAGATTGTAAGCGCATTAATAATTTTTTTTATTTTTTTTATTTTATTTTCTATCAAATTATCGTTTGCAATGATATTAAGTTATTCGAATGGGAATGCATTCCTCTCTTTGTTATTGGCGGATTAAATTAAAATAAAAAAATATGGCACAAAAATTTTTTTTTTGTCCCTAAAGTAGAATCTTTGTTTACAGATACAATCATTTTATCTTCCGACGATTTCCATTTGTTTGCACAAATGGAATTTCTTTCGACAGGATCAAAATTTTACTTCAGATAGTCTTCTGCAAATTTTAATTTATACATCAAAGCAAGACAACGTCGCATTGTTATAATTTGTGTGATAATATTTAGATGCTTAGCTCGGTATATTAACGGTTCTAAAAATGTTTTAAATCTTTATATCCTATAAATCCTTCAAAAGATTTGAGATTTAAAAAATGTTTTCTTCAGTTCGTTTCTTTAAAATTTGAATTAAAAATCATTAATAACTTAAATTTCATAGATAATAAACTCTATTTATGCTTTTAAGAGAAAAATGTTTGAAAAATCTCAAGCACTCAACATACTGAACTGTAATTTTGTTCCGTTTTTCACTCTGTAACCATTTTTTACACACAAGTATAATTTGAGAGGGATTTATTACTTAAAATGGATTTGAAACTGATGTAAGCGCACAAAATCCTGAAGTAGGAATCGAACTGTCAAAGGAAGGCAGGAGCGCTAATTTCTCCGTTGTTAGCTCAGCTAAAGACAGAAACACAAAATCCCCGTTATTCGACAGTCGCCGGTTTGGGAATGCGGATCTTTGCCTTTACATCAGGCGATGGTGGCCGGTTGGTTAGGGGCTCCTTCTCACAATGTAGTGAGTTCGAATCCTGGCTTAACTGAAGATCTGTCATATTCGCTAAAGGTGGCTGGGGCACGTTAAATAGGATGCGGTCGCAACGACCTCCGAATGAAATGATACCTCTGGGAGTGGCAGATCAAGATTCAAGCGTCTTCAGCTTGAATTCTTCAGCATGTTTCTAAATTACGAACCAGGGTGCTTCCACTACTGGTAGAACCCAATTCAAGGCAAGAAACCCAAGTCTTGAGAAGCGTTGCATTCATCAAAAGTTTTAAATTATGTTAGGATTTAAATAATGTTTTTAATGACAAATTCTTTTTGATATTGCAACTTGATGCCTGGCAAAGACTCAGTACCTGCCATCCCATTATTTCATTGTTTATTCAATCAAATAATGTGTTTCATTGAATTTTGTGTGTTTATGCAACAACTATCTAGTCATCTCACTAAACGTAAATTCTGAAATTAATTCTGGGTTTTAAATATTATATAAATAGGATTTATATCTTAAATTTTTACATTGTCTTTGTGAAAGTCAAAACAGTATTTGAGTTTAGTGTGTAAAAATATTTAAAATGAAGAAGCATTTTATTTTATAGTCGTCCAAGTCAATAAATGCATTCCGGTGAAAATTACAAATGGTAATATTTACGCGATCCCTCGATTATTTTACTTTGGATGTCTTATTCGAAATCAGAAACGGTAGCACAGAATGAAGTGAAATCTATGCGAATCGATTTTATATCAATATTAGTTTTTAACTATAAACATAAGTTTTCTAAATTGTGTGCGTGACAAGGTTCATATCAAAAAACATTAACATATATCTGGCTAACGAAAAACATATGCAATGTTTCATTTGAATATGTTGAATAAAGCCTTGTAATAAATTTAAATCGCATGTAATGCAGATATAAACTCGCTATAAAGTTGTATATGCCACGATACATACCGTTCCGCAATTCTGATCGTGTCAAGAATGGAGGCGTGTGGCAGTTTCATTATTTTTGAAAATTTCACTTTTGAATAATCACTATGGTTAAAGAAAAAATAAGGAAGGCATCGGATTCATCATTCTTTCTACATTCCTATAAAATTTTTTTTTTTGATTCATGAAAAATATTGTTTTTGCCCACTGCAGCGAATGTGCTTTCGATTTTCTCAATACGTTGCCAATCGGATAAAATAACATGGATAAAAGTCCCAAATTCGTAATTAAAGGAAATTTTGAGGTGTTTCTCAACTCATTCGATTAGTTTTTAGCTTATCTATACGTAACATTTCATTTTTGGCGTCACGTATTGATCAGCTAAAAAAAAAAAATATATATTAAATATAGTTAAGAAAAAATAAATATCGTTATTTTCTGGAATAAGGATTTTCCCTCCGGTAACCTAAATACATATTTTTCTTATCATAGGCTTTTTGTGAATATACATATTAAAAATAAGGTTCGCGTTATTTTTAATATATGTATTCAATTTGCAATGATTCTATTTTCCTAATATCCAAATTTTTAACTAAGTCCAAACGCAAATGATCTGCCACTGTATGAATTAAATGAGAAAAAAAAGTGTTATTTATTAATAATAAATAAAGTGTAGTATAAAAAATAATATAAAACAGTTCGCAATGTTGTTCCTTATAAGTACTGAAAAATCATGAATGAAAAACATTATATGATGGAAAAGTGCTTTTCAATGATTAATTATTAAAAATAAAAGCCGATTTAAGTGGTGATTCCAAGAATTCAATTAGAGACAGAAAGTTACTATAGTTGGAGGTTTTGAATGGGGAATATTTCCTAGATTCCAAAGCTTTATCCTTGATCAAAACATTTATGCATATAATTGACAAAAATAAGTATGAAGCTAAATTTTTGTCAAATTATCACAAAATATCATCTAATCTTTGTTTGATTTGAGGCTTCTAGTCTTAAAAAGTAAATCCAAAATCTAGTAAATTAATACTATACTTAGATTTACGACAAGAGAAACATTTATATCTTTTTAAATGGAGTAACCCCTTTGCAATGAAGGAGTCTGTGGTTGTAGCTTTCTCTCGGAATGTCATCCTACCATATGTGACTTTAATGATCATCCAGCGATGAAAACATACTTCGGTGTGAATGAATGAAACATTCCCCACCTCCGTTAACATTCCCAGAATCAACATGTTACGTATAAATCAGCGCAGATAACGCGTATCCCAAGGGAGTACCATGGGAAGAAAATGCCTAAAAAACGGTCCCCGACTGTGAAACTGATACTCCAGGGAAAAACTAGGGCAATGAAACGTTCTCTTCTTCATGAAAAGATATAAAAACCACATTCAAACACTGAGGAGAAAGTGACACGTTCCAACAGCTGGTCGCGTTGCCATTTTCAGATGCGAAATTTTCCCAAGCGCACACGAGCGAGCTCCAGCTCACAGGTTTAGAGTTTCACTTTTATGGACTGCAGTTGTGCGAGGAACGAATAAAAAAATGAGAACCACGCTTGTGATTAAAACCTTTTAATTTACGAGGTGCGATATTTTTCCGCAGCCTACTGTTTTAGTGTATGTTAAGCACGAATATTTTCGATTTTTTTTTCGGTTATTATTTTAATTGTTTTATATTGGTATCAGATATATTCGAGAGTTAATAACTTTAATTGCTATCTATAAATTAAATCAAAGCACAGCGATTCGATTGCGATCTCATTTATTTCTACTGTTTGAATTTTGTAAGTGATCGTTTCGTAATTTTAAAACAATTCAAGTGAAGAGGACGACATCTGAGCTGGCCTTCTCTTTTCAATGTCACACCTACTGAAGGCACCTTTTAACTTTTAACATTTATTTTGTTCAAAGCAATGGTTTTCAGCTTGATCAAGTATTGAACCAGATATCTTCTGGACAAGAAAGTGATACATTTCCTAAATCTATCGCATTTAAAATGGCAGATAGTATTGATTATAATGAAACTGCGTTATTATTTATTGAAAAGAACCCAATTTAACTTCCAGAACTATAATATTCTGTAGACATTTCTACTTATGAAGAGTGTATCATAGTTTTTTTGTCCTTATTATGAAAATTTTTAAAAAGTCCATGCCAAAGGAATTCTAGCTATTAAATAAAATAGTAAAATGTGTAAAAAAATAAAATGCACATACACACACAAAAGTAATTTCATTTAATTTTAGCCTGTAAATTTAAGTATTAATTTTATTTAAATTAAATATAAATTTTAATATTCTTAATTATGGGTTGCATGAAATATATTTCGCTTTCATTCATTAAAACTAATATTCTAGAATTTCTCGCAAATTTTTTAATTACTGTCATAACCTGTTAATACTCATTGTTAAAATACGAAGAGATGTGAATGGTTAACGTGAGTGAAAATTGAAATATTTCAAATGTCTACTATACAATGAAAAATCTATTGAAACATGAATACAGCAAATTGAGATGATAAAAAAATATTTAGTTGAAAATAATCCCAAATTTATATTTAGAAAAATTTTATTTTAAAATACTTTCTGAAATCCTTATTATATTAATTCGGCTTATACCGAGTTTCATATTGTTTGAAGTACATATATAATTTCTGATTGTACTGATAATTTTGCTTTTCTCCTACTTTAGAAACTAGTAACAATAATGACATTTACTACTATAAATAAAATTATTATAAAAAAACTTGAAACTAAATAGAAAATGAGTATGAATTTCAGGTGATTTCTTTCTTGTGTTTCCAAAAATAGTAGAGGTTTGTTTGTAGCTCAACGGTCATTTTATTATTATTATTATTTTTTTTTTTTTTGGACACGGGGGCTAATCAGATCGGAATCTACGGTATAAAATGAATCCCGAACCATTTCAAACATTCAAGCCCAAGGAAGGGTTTCGAACCCACAAACGTTTGAGTTGAAGGCGAGAGAGTCTTCGAGAAATCTAAACTAATTAGACTTTTTTCAGTCAAAAATGTTTTGCGGAGAGTCAAGTATTGAACCCTTTACTTTCCAAATACAACAATGTTTTGTTTCCCCCCTTTCCTATCAAGCTACCTTGTATGTGACAGTACTGAGCATAAAATTGTTTGAAAACTGAATCTAATATTTTTGAATTTAATTCATGAATTTTACATAAATTGGGATTAGTTGCGATACTGTATGAAACGATGTTACAATTAAATAATTGTGCAAAAATTGTGTAGAAGATAAAAAATCATTATATATAAGGTTATTGAAGTTAAAAAACCAGTTTCCTATCAGAATAAAAACAATAACTACGTATTCCTCAACTTTGGATCGAGGGTTTGATATAAGCTGAATAAACTATCCCTTAGAAAGAATATTGAGTAGAATAGCTAAAAGTAGTTAGTTGTGTTTAATATGTCCCCATATGTTTTCTATAGTATCATCTGATCCAGCTGTTGGCCGTCCATTTAAAAAGATTTATGTATATTAAATTTTCATGATGTCCGATGTCACTCCGCTGGTGTGGTGTGCTATAGAGAGGAATTTGCCTGATATATACTTGACTAAGTTTTAGATTCACTTGACTAAGCTTTGGAATTATGAATGGGTTGGCTGTTTTAACGGCTTTGGTATCAACTGGAAACGTAATGTTATAAAAAGTTTGTAGTTTAAGTGGAAATGAGCATGAATACAGGCTGGCGGTAGTCTCGGGAGAAGGCATCGTTCTCGAAATCTTGGGCTCTGGGGATCGGTATCCAATCCATTTAATGAAAGGGCTTATCAACTACAAAAGTTTTTAAGCATACAAATCCCTCCAATAGTGTGATGTGACGAGAAAGGTGTCTGCTTAGATGTCGACTTCGTCACTTAACCTTGATTCAAATTAACGGCGTGTTTAGCAATGTTTAATTGGTAAAGCTCTGAAGTAATCAGTCGGAAACGTACAGCAATAGCTTATTATAAATAATATTAGGTTGGGGAAAAAGTAATCCATTATTTTTTCGGTAGACGTTTGTAGTGATTGATATCTCGTGAGGTATCTATCAAACAATTTCAGATTTATGCTCGTTGGAAAGGGGACATTTGACACTAAAATATCCTCTGGCGGTTTTTTGTTTGATTCATTCAGTTACGAGTACAAGGTTTTAAAAATGGAAGACAACAAACAGAAAATTCGATACATTTTCGTTTTTCTCTTGTAACAGCGAAAAAGATAGCCGGGTGGCTAAAATTGTGAAAGGTGTTTATCATCCTATATAAGACTGTAACAACCAGTTACGTACAATTTTTGTTTCGTCGATTCCGTTCAGGTATTTTTGATGTTAGAGATGCACCTCGCATGTGGATACAGCATCGTCGAAAACGTCTATAAAATATTAAAAATGATCGAAGTGAACCGCATGTCAGCAGTCATAACGCGCAAGACCTAAAAATCTACATGAAAGGTGTTTTAAACCTTTTTACAAAGCGAATCCAAAAGAAGTTACATAAAGTTCACGTAAAAATAATGGTTTTCTTTTTCCCCAAACTAATATTTATAATTTTTAGTTTAAACCAACAACCACGCATAAATTAATTTTGTTCAAATTGTTTTTATCATGTGGTAAAATGGGATAAATATTTATAACAAATATTATAACAAGTAAAATATTTATAACAAACGGTTGAACTTTATTTATAACCAAGTTATAAATAAATGGAAACTCAATCCATTTATTTATAATTTGGAAATTAAGAGCAATCTTTAATCTGTCTGTAAAGAAATTAAGATGGTCCAGTTTTCGTAAAATATCTTGTCCAGTGTGAGGGCGTTTTAAGTTTTTTCTTCCCAACGGTGGAGTGAGCGCTGCTTTCTAAATGGCTGAGAATTATCTGAAATTCGAGGATGTTACCATACGCACACGCGGATATATCTTCTCTTAATGATTTAATGAGTGCAAAACTAGAGTGTCCAATTTTCTTCTTTCTCGCCCAATTATGCGATTATAACATAACGAGCGATAATAAAGCAAAGGGAGTTAGTTTATTGTTTTTTTTTTTTGTTGCTTTTCTCTTTTACCGTCTATTTTTATTGTTTGATTTTTTTTATTTTGGTCGCAAAGGGTGTGGTGCTTGCTCTAAAGCTCTGGGGAGATGGTGTATGTTCGTTCCATACATATTTTTATTAATTGATATAAAATATTTTTTATTATGAAATAGGAGCAAAATAGTATTTTTCTTATTATGGGTGTCTAAGGTGATACATGCAATTTCAAATTTTGGTAAAGCATATCATTGAAAATACTTAAATTTCAAAGCTTTCACACTGCGGTACATAGCATTAGATGCGCATAAGCAAATGCTATGTACTGAAGGCAACTCATTAATGTATTTTATGTCTCATAAATCCATGTTGATAACAACTGAAAGAGACAATTTTTGCTGATACTATACCTCTAGCTCTAAGGTGTCATACATATAAAAATATGATGAGATTTGATTATATATATATATATAATAAGCAAAGATCCATCAGTATCAAACTATTCTAATTTGGAGGACTATGTCGACTTCCCAGCTAGCATCATTCCCTGTACATCATACTGGAAAAGGAAAGTTCAAAATTACGCTTGTTTATTATGAATTAAATTTTCCTCATAGCGTTATTTGAGCTATTCAGTCAGAAAGTTCTGGGTTGTTTTGAGGCATTTTGAATTATGATATATAAGTATATAGTATAGGAGCAGGATTTAATGTGGCAAAAAAGGAAACTCTGAAAACTAAAATATATCCTCTGATGGATTTGGAAATATGAAGAACAAATACATGCATCACCAGTTTTCATAAGCTGGTGGAATCAAACTTCTAACCAAATGCTAAAAAAAATGCCTATTTAAATTCTGGAACAAAATGTGCCCAATATTGTTTCAAGTGTAATAGACATGTCGCTAAAATAATAAAAGCTATAAGACCCTTTTGGAATAAATTTCGTATTATACTACGCAAATGGTAGGAGGGCCATTTCATTGTTTAAAAGTAAAAATTTATAACTGCAGGCAGAAATTAGTATGTTTGCTTAAAATATTACATTAGAATAATATTGATAATATAGTTTTCTGTGTGAAACTATCTACAATTGAACATACGTAGCGTTGCAGGTGTGGCCCGGACTGTACCTTGAAATTAACTGGTTTGGAATACCCTCGCTCATCACCAAATGTTTCGTAATTTCAAACCACGTCCATGTGGTGAGGTCATTCCTGAGCAGCCATCCTCTTTTTCACATCCACTCCACACCAACGGAAGGACTTTGAACATCACATATCAACGTGGACGCTTCCCCAACTTACGGAACTTCAGCGATCCAGTAAGTGAGAATGTGGTCATTCTCCCAATCACTGGCCGCAACAAATGACGCTTTACTTCCCTGATCCAAACCGGAAGCTGGAAAGAAAGCATAAATAATGAAAACATCAAATTTTATTAAAATTTAGGGAGTCCAATTTTACTAATAAAGGTTCTAAAATAATTAATACCACATAATTCGAGTGAAAAATTTAGATAGCATTTCCAAAGATTAATGTTTTAGTTGCAATATAGCTTATATAGAATAAATTGAAAATTTTCATTTGAGATGAATTCTTAATTAAGATCATAATTTAAATTTTTATAATTATATAAATAGAAATGTTTGTGAAATAATTTTACCAAAACCTGTTAAGTAAACATTTTTATGCAAGACTTCTTGGCATTAAATTAAAAATCCTAAATTATCTAATAATTATATTTTTAATATCCTAATCTATTGCATATAATATTTATATAAGAATTAAAATAATAAAAATAATTTTATTTTTATCATATTAATATTCATGAAAATTAATGACACACATATATAATACAATAGTAACCAAAAAACATTTCCTGTTCGAAATAAAGGTTTATATTCAAGTTTTTAAATTAATTTTTATTAAATTACAAGAAATGTATCAGCCTAAAGATATTATTCTAATTTTAAAAACCAATTTCAATAGGGCAGGTTTAAGATTGGAGAAACGTATAGTTTTTTAAATGTGAAATATTTTATCAAAGAATTATTTTCAAAATTATTGTTGATTATTTCAGATACATTTTTATACAGTTGATATTTTTATGTTATTTGAAATAATTTTCATCACGTGGGTTTCCAAGCAATTGTTACTAATTAAAAAACATAATCAAATAGTAAATATTTATATTATAAAAAAAAAATTCTAAAATATATGTGGAAAAATTTATAATATATGCATTATTATAAATTTATTTTTAAAATATTCAATTATACATTCATCAATTTCCACAGCAAATTTTTAATTATACTAGGTGGATTGGGTGTGAACATGATCCCGTAGCTCGGTTGTGGATGGAAAAATTAAACTTACTGAATACTTCCTTTGGTGGAAAGCTCCGTCTCAATACGGTCATAATGTGACATCATTTCGTGCCTTGGATGGTTTGTGGTTGCTGGTCCGAATTACTTTTGCTGCCAGACTATGAAGTTGAGGGGAAAAAAAAAATGAGATCAAATGCATTTGGTGAAAACAAATATTCAAACGAAATTTAAATACTTATGAATCTCAGTACTCAAGTTTGAATCTTAAAAATATTTTCGAAACTTTACGGAACTTTTCGCTAAAATAATGAGATTTTTAAAGACTGAAAAAACTTCTCGGGAATTTAGGTAGCTTTCAAAAATGTAGAAAAACATAAATGATACAACGATTTGTGGTATACCAATCCCAACAATGGTAAAAGTAAGTGATGAGACTAGAATATTATTGAGTACTACGAAAATATGTCTTCTTCTCTCATTGAAAAATTTATTAAGATTATTTTTTTTAAACTCCAGAAAGCGAGAATCTCATTTTTGAAACAGGTTCTACTGTGGCCACCATGAAATGAGAAACAATTTATAATAAAATATTTAAAAATAATTTATGTATGATGCAGAATTTTTTTTCTAGAGTATACATTACTTACTCGGACAATTCGGCTTCAAATCGTATTTAAAATAAATAAATAAATAAATAAATAAATGAATAAAATGAATACTACAACATTATCTCTCAACAATCTATATTAATTACTCATTGGAAATTAAAATCTAATATTAACAGAGAAATTGCAAGTATAAACTGAATAAAAAGATTATGCACTTAGACTGCAAAAGTTACAGAATTTTATTTTTAGAGTTCAATGAGTAGTTTCTAAGAAATCCTCCCATCAATTTTTGAACATGATTGAAAGACAAAACGGACATAACTTGCTAGTTATTCGTTTTGGACTCATATTTTAAAATCTTTTGTATGCCGCTCATTTTGATATCAATTACCAATCACCATTCTAAATTAGTAGCAAGAAAAATTAAAAAAAATGCTTTTGATGACATATTTTTTTTAAGGAAAGTTATTTTTGCTGGATTGTTTTTGCATTTTGATAATTTAGTGTCTATAAAAGTAATATTGCTATAAATGTTTTGGTATTTGTCTTTAAATATCTCAAAAACATCGGAAATGCTTAGTTTTCGGCAAAAAATGCGAAATTCAGGTATTTTCTACGTTAAAAACAGCATTCCTAAACATTAGTTGACTTGGCGACTGTTGGCAATATTCTTGACTACTTGGCACGAAGTAGATAATTCTGGAAAAATCCATCACCGAAGCTCTGGGGCTAATACTAAGTGAGATAGCTTAGAACCTCCAGAAGCTTGGCGAAACTTGTAGATTTCACGCCAAGTCAGGTATAAATACCACCTCCAGAGAAATCGAGTGAAGACTATAGAATTTTGAATTCTACTATAGAAATTGAATGCTAATCTAGAGTAGCGGTGAGAGATGTTTTTGATCAACAAGCCAATTTAAAATTTTTTGGTGGCTTTTTTGCACATAAAGTAACACTTATTAATAATTTACAAAACTTTATTTATAATAAGAATTAGAATAAAAAAAATATAAAATTAAAAGAAAAAAATTATATACAAATTTTAATGCAAAATAAAAACAAACAAGAAAAGTACAGAAAAACGAATTAACTTAAAATTTTTAATGAGAAATTTAGATTTTTTTTTTTTGATGCAATCTGATTAATATCAGCCTGAATTGATGAGGTAGCCACACGTTGCAGCTTTCTTCTAATCGGGTACCACTCAGTCTCGAGCGGTGGTTATTTTTGATTAATTTCATGGTAGAAAATAATTATTCGCAAACATACGTACTTTCAAACAGAGACATCATTTGGTTCGCATTTTTCGTCAAGTGGAAATTTCACATAAGATTTATAAAATTTTTCCATGTTTACTGAGAAGAATACATTTTTTAAATCGGCATGTTCTGCATGTCAAGTACTTCCATTTGAAAGCCTTCGGAAACTATCCACATCAATATTAAATGGCGATGAAAATATTTTCATAAGAACCACTGTCTTCTCAGCTTTGAACATTTGGAGTCGTAATTGAAATTCGTTGATTAAAATATCTATATATTGGGCGTATTTTTGAGAAGTAGTAACGTTTTCTTTTTCTAAATGTGGAAAGTGAATCATTATTCTACAAAAGTTGCTGTTTCCACACAATTTTAACTTGCGCTCCCTGAATTTTATCATAGAAATTGTGAATAAAATGTCCTTTACCTTGGAGTTCTACACATTAATATCAATGAGATGCTGTCGATTAGAAACCCAAAATCGCACAACATCCTTTATTACCAAAACGAAGAAAGGAATATCCAAGAACAATTGTATTTCGCTTTTCAAGTTGTATATTCTTTTTAACATTACACCTCTAATAAGCCAACGTACTTCAGTATTAAAAACCAAATCTCCATTATCAGTTTCCAGCTCTTTCAGGAATGACGGTGATTTAACGCACGCGACTTTATAAAATTTTGGACTTTATTTAATTGTTGGTACTGTGATATTTGGCAAACTTAATCTCTTCGCATACAAATTTTCCTGCTGAATCATGTAATGGTTAACGAATATTTCCTTTCCTGTGACCTTTTTAATGTCTTGACGTAGCCTTTCTGATACTCCTTCCTCCATGCTTGACATTGCTTGTGCTCCGTCTGTCGATATACCAATAATCTTTTCTAATAAAATTTTCCAGCACAGACTTTAGTTCACCGTACAGGTCTTTGGCAGTTGTAGTCCTTGTTTTAAGTACAATAGGTACTTAAAGCACATTGTGTTGCATTTGTACAGTATGTTTCTCTCAACTATTGAAGTCACTGAGCATTGCCAGTTATTTCATTGCTTGGAATTTCGTTCAATTAACGAAATGGATATTTGATCGACCTCTTTTAAAAACTTTTATTCTAAACGATTGGAAGGACTTAAAATTCCACGAGTATTTAAAGTGCATTGTTTCTCCAGAAAATGTAACCCAGAAAGTGTAGCACTACAAATTTCAGCTATGTCTTAGATAATATCTAAAAAGCAAATAAATTATTTTATTTTTCGAATTTTATTTAAAAAAACTCATGAGAGAATCTAAAGGCCCTCATCTTAAAATCACACTAAATGTTATATGTATTGTGCCTTAAATTTATGCATATTTTATGTCTATGTAATCTAAGTAAATACACGTATTTCAAGAGGATCGTAAAACGTCTTATAGAACAATTTGTCGATCTTTCTTCTAGACGACTTGGTGGATTTTATGTGTGACCCACCTGTGTGTTCCTTACTCACTCGCCCTTTCTAAAAAGGCTGAAGACACGTGTTTTGACCAAACAATTATTGCTTTGAAGATGACCTCTAACCCTCGTGCCTAAGGGCTTGCCAAGGGATGCAAAGGGCAGTTCGTGTTTACAAACACAAACAAAACTTGTGGGTGAGGGAGGGCACAGGTGTGTCTCCCCAGTCATTGGCGAGAGTCTTTGCATCAAGTAAGGTTTAAAATTTCGTAGTTCCGCACTGCTTTCTGGGTTTACTGGTATGTTACCAGAAAACTAATTAAAAACCTTGTTTTATTTTTCGAGTTGTAGTGCGAGCTTTCTTCATTTGTTATTTGCCCTAATTGATTGTTTTAGAATTTTTTTTTTTCCATCACGAATTCTGCAGAAACTTTTGTTTTATTTATTTTTTTTGTCAGAGGTTTGATATTATGCTTTTGCGTTTAGTGTATTCAAAATTAATAATGTTAAATTCTGACTTAATGACAATTTTTTCTTTTCAAGCACCGAATTGTAATCAAAAGAAATTAACCAAGGACATTCATACTTACAGACTGAACAACGAATTAAAGAAATTTGTATAATTAATCTTTATATTAATGAATTTGAAAAGCCTTTAATTTTTCTCTTAATTACCTTAATGAGAAGAAATTACTGATTTTTTATTGCATTTTTTAAATTCAACTTTCTTTTTTTTTAATTTCTTCCATTTTTTAAATTTAATTTTAACTTATTTTATTTTCATAGCAATTAATTTTTAGTTCGTCATTTTTAGTGTTTTGTCTACAATTTGTATTTTTTTTTTAAAAAAATAAAAACATTTTTAGTATATTGTATTTGTTATGCATGTATTTTTAAAATTATATTTATATTGTTAACATACATAACGTTTTTAAATATTAAGCATACTTAATGTTTAAACACTTTATAAAATTAAAATGAATATATATATATATATAATATTACAATGTTAAACAGTTTAACCCATACAAAATATGTAAGTACGATCAGCGTAAAAGCGACAAGTAGAATTTTCACTATTACTTGTTTAGAATTTGGGCTTTATTCTTCACTTTGTTTATTTATTTAGGATTTGATATTTATGAAAGTTCTGAATCTTTTTGGTATTAAAAAATACCGAAAAGTTTAAAACTAAAAAGTTTTAAACTTTTGGGTATGGCTTTGGGGTGCAATGTCTAAATTTACACATTAGTCTTCAGCCATTGCAGAAAAGCCATATTTTGACCCTATGTGGTTAACACAAAGTGTACTTCACAGTTTTTTATTTTTTTTCATCCAAATTTATTCATATTGTAAATTTCCCTTTGTATGGACTAATTTTGTATTATATCTTTTGTTTTTGTAATTTAAAGCAATTTTCGAGTTTCTATATATATATATATCACCCCCAAATATAACTATCTATTTACATATATAATACATATTTACTATAAAACTATCTATTTACATATATGAATAGATAGTTTAAAATTTGTAAGTAATAAAAAAGAACCTGAAAATTCTAACATTTTTCAAATATTTCATTACATTTATTAATTTACAAAGTATATATTTTTCAGGAAAAACTTTGATCAGAAAAGAGACCGGAATAACTTGTAGAAAAGTCGAGCATCATCGGGTCCAGCACCACTTTTCCTGCATTCCTTTAAAGATCAGATGATAACCGCCACTATAAATAGATCTTAACTAAATGCACACTCTCAGATGTACGCGCCATTCACTGCTAACCTCATGCTTGAAATTAATATTCAAAAAATAAGATTTCTGTGGAATGCAGTCACAGTGATAAACGGTAATTTATCAAGCGGTGCACGTGCGCCTCTAAGGAATGACGGAAGCGTCATCTCGCGGACCGCAAGAGCAGGAATTTCCGAACAGTTCGCAGTTTTCGATCTCACCACTTTTATTACGCCTCCATAATTAGCGGAATCGACCACAGCTGCCAGATTCATCTTTTTTCTTCAACGGACAGTCTTGGCAGAGAAGAGTAAAAAAGTGAATACATTAAGATTAGTCATAGAATAAACTGATACTAATCTTTCGAAAAATGATTTGATTACTGCTCGAATGTGGTATTCAACAATATGAGATTTTGTCGTTTTTAAAAATTGAGATAATCTGGATGTTAAAAGAAACATGCGTTTTCCTTTTTTTAAATTTGAAATTAATTAAAAAAAAAAAAAAGAATTCGATATTATGTGTTAATTGATGTTCTCAACGAGTGGGACCTGTACAAAAAGCCAAAATTGTATGGGGGGATATTATGCAACTTTTAAATTGTGAAATGAAACCAATTTTTCTTAAAGTTAATTAAAAATAACCTGAATCTGGATTATAGAAGCTATTTTTTCATTTTTTATCTATTAAAATACCAACAATTTCTGATGGATTCGAAAAAATAGAAATTATATTTGGAATATGTAATTCCAAAATATAATTTCTAATTTTTTGAAGCGATATTATCATTGGAATCCCCGATATTATCAAGGTTTCCAATGATAATATCGCTTTAATTAATCTTTATATGTTATGGTATATTTTTGTATAAATTAAGTGCGTTATTTTAAGTTGTAATAATTAGCCTTTTTGATTTGTAATACTAGCGACTTTTAATTTCCTCTATGGTCAAAACATTACAGTTAAAATATAATGTTAATTTATGAAGCCACATATCAAGTGAAAGCTTATGTGCTGGGAGTAATGTTAAACGCTTATATATCCACTGCATATTGTCTCTTTTCAAACTATTTTTCACAGTGAAATCTACAAAGAAAGTGCCCAAATGCGGGTTCCAACAAACAATGCGAGGATGAAGCAAAAAGGCGCAACCATTCTCTCTATTCAACAGTGGCTATCATGTAACTTCCACAAAGAGCGCTTTTTTCTATTTGGCCGCAATAAACATTTGTTAAACCATATTACAAAGATATACGTGATAAATTTTAAGTAATTTTCTTGGTAATACGATATTAAATAACTCTTATTGATTATGTAATTAAGCATTATATTATCCTTTTGTGTGTATTTTTTTGGCACTAAAATTTTCTAAGTATCCACTTGTTTGCAGTTTAGCGCTGTTGCAAATTACCAGGTTAAGTACTGTACAATGTTTTATAGCTCTGTTTAATATACTATATTTAGCACATAGTAACACAATATACATATGATTTGGTTCAGGCTAACATGACTACCAAATATATCATTAGACTATATGTGAAAATTAACTACTTTTCATTAGAGTTGAAAAACTCAACCGAAAGATATTTTAGTTTTGAATCTAAATCTAGGATTGAAGTCCCTGTTCAGTTTGTTCTTAGAATAGTAGTGACCATATTCGATCAATAGAAACATAAGCATTTCTGCTTTTTGCATGTCGTTATGAATGCTTAGGACTCTTCGGGCCTTTGTTAAACGAGAACATTGTTTATAAAACGACTTCCAACAAACGATGTTAAAATGAAAATCTTTGTTTTTCTTCATATCCATTACACGATACGAAATTTGTATTTGAAGACGATTCTGTGACCTCGGTTCAAAAAATAAGGAGTCGATTGCTACCTTAGATATGGATGCTATCACAGTGGTTCAGAATCCATTTAACATTACAAATTTCGGTCGAATTTGCGCTCATGTGGAAATTTCGATCATAAAGGGGCAAAACGATTGTTAGCTCAATTAATTTTTTTTTAATCTTTCTTGATCATGTAAAACATAGCCCAGCTGACAGGATGTATACACATTAAATATTCTGCAAAGCTAAAATTTTCTCTTGTAGAGCAGAGGAAAGACAATATCAGCTCAGGAATTGACCTCGTCATTTGACTGTTTTTCATAATTACGAGTTATTTGATGCTAATGTATTTTCAATATAACAAAGAATTTTTTCTGTCCAAAATCCATTATATATCGTTAGCATGCACTTACTTGTATGTCTCGGATACAAAAAAAAAAAAAAAAAAAGTGTTCTTTTCTAGGTATATTTACTTCATGTGATTTTATAACGCAATGTTGTTATAAGAGCTGCTATTAACCATGAAAACACAAATAATTTTGCATAAATACCGTAAATAACTTAATTGGATAAAATACTTCTAATTTAAAACAAATATTTATAATAAAATGAATAGTCTTTGTTGCAATTCAGGCATAGATAGTGTAGAAGACAGATTTAAATATATTAAAAAAATTTAAATTTTAAATATCATTTTTATTACTTGTTATGTTACAAGTAATTGCTTAGGAATTCCTGGAGAAATCCTTATCTTCCTTTGCTGTTTTAAATGATGAGTCACTCACTACATACTGCAGCAGACGATTTCTATTTGCTCCCTCCCTCCAACGATAACTGACAGAATAAGCAATTAAGAGTCAACAGATTACAAATTAGGGTTGCAATAACTCTTCCCATAATCCAATGCAAGTAAAAGGATACATTGAAATCCAATTAGGAAGGAAATTGGTTTCAATTAATCGTTAAATGTTTGTGTGTGATGTGTTATAGAATTTTTTCATCTATCATAAACCATTTGATTTTCTCATTTTACTTCGTTTTTCATTGGTCTAATGTATTCTGAATGACCAAATTCTTGAAAAATTCTCTATTTTTTAAAAAAAAAAACGTATTAGTTTTTTTCTAATTATTTTATTAATTTTGTTACAATCTCTTAAAACACTTACATAGTTAAATTGAGTACTTATTTTTTGTATTTAATTGAAGATAAATTTGTACGTTATTTTGGGTTATATATGTATATGTATAATTTTTATTTTCTTTTAATAGAATTTACATATTTTATATATTTGCTCTGTAATAGCATACATGATCTAGTGCTTATTTGGCGACTATTTAAAATAATTTAAATGAAGCAAAAATAAGAAATTTTGGAATTTTTTTAAAGGAATCAGAAAGATCTATCGAATTTTTAAGATTAAAATTTAATCGTAAGCATTTCAGAGAAGATACTAACCCTTTTTCAAAAATATATCTGGCTTTAAAGTTTTATTTTTCGATTGAAAATCGACCCTTGGTAATTTGAGTTAGAAAAATAATCTACTATCTCGCCAAAGAACTAAAAAATTGAACTAAGGAAACAATGCTAAAAGCATCACATCGTATCATAATGATACATTTGCATAAAGATTTATGGAGCCAACGCCCGCTATTGTCTCAGTTGGCGAAATATTTTTCGCGTATTATCTGATTTCATTTTAAAACAGGAAATTTCAAATTTCATTGAATAGTTTATTTATCTTGCTTAGTCGAAATAACGACTCTTTGAATACAGGTGCATAATTTTATTTCAAATCGTTTTTTTTTACAAGGTAGTTCTTTTTTTTTTTTTTTTTTTTTTTTTTTTTTACTCAAAATCAAGCTACGATTTTCTAGAAAGTTTCTAAATATGGCGTCGGCAATACGGTATTAGCATTTCCTTTAAATTTATTTTTATATTCCTTGGTTCGAATCGCATATACAGTAGAAGTCCGATAATCCGGCACGTTCGGGACCGGCTCGGTGCCGGACTACCGAAAATTCCGGTCTATCGGATGGTAGTTATAAGAACAATAGGTTAATAATTAAACTACAAATACAGTATGCAAAAACATACAACAAAGTTTATTTTACATTTCATATAATGTATGTACACGTACTGTAAAACATATTTCCCTTAGATTTAAAAAAGTCATGAATGTCTATTTGTTTTCTTGACTTTTGGCGTTTAGTTTAAAATTTATTTCTAATGATATGGAAATCAATAACTTCTGAAGCACTGTACTAGCCTCAGCAAAATATACTTATTTAGTGATGCTGCAGCTTCTGCCCAGCTGATTTTTCCTTTTCTTCCGTTTCGGCATCTGAGTCACTTTATTTAGGCTTAGGTTTTGAAAACATGGTCACCCTGTGTACAGTTAGAACGAAAATGACTTTTTTTATAAACAGTTTCAAAAGTTACGTTTACTATTGACTAGCCGGCCGCTAATTGTTTCCGAATAATACCGAGCGCTTCCGAATGATCTCGAACTACCCAGAAAACTTCCGAATAGCTCTCGAGCGTTTTTATTTGCTTTACAGTCATACTTTGGGAGAAAGCCAAAATTTTTATAATTTTCCGGAGCGATGCCGGACTATCGGGCATTCCGGACTGTTGGATGCCGGATTAATGGACTTCTACTGTATTGCACTTTCAAGTATTTGTATCTTTACAATTTTAACCAAATCACACTAATATTATTTTCATATCTAAGACTCTCTTAAGTCCATAAAATGTTTTTGGTAGTTTGACGAAAAGCTTTACCGTTCTGAATAAAACCGTCAGTTTTTATTTTAGACTCCTAAATTTGTTCGGATGACCCTTTGCGGTCTCTTTTTGCAACGCGAAGACTTATTGTACCTTGACTTAAAGTTTAAATTCGTTTCGAAACCACATAACAAAGGTGGAAATCAAACTTACAAACTGTTGAATTGCTGGCCTGACTGTTGAATGAAAGGAAGCTTATCATTCAGCTACAAGTTCAGGCCTTAGAAGTTTATGGATAAAAAAATCCATTTTCACTTTTATTCATACATTACAAGTTACCATTCTTTGGTAAATTTACAGTTAAATTTTTCGAAGATGAGATAAATCTGCAGAAAATTAAGAAATGCAATGGAATCTCTAATCCTCGGATTTGAAGAGAGCCTTTTCCATCATTTGATTCTAGATACATGATTGAAAGTTTTCTTTTGCAACAATACTTTTTCTAAAAAAATATTTTATATTTCTCTTTCTTTAGAAGCATTTAGTTAAATATAGAGGTTTATCATAATTTATGATATGCCTTTAGAATTTAACGAAACGATATTGATGAATTTATTTCGATTTAGTTATTAGAAATATAATCTATTTTCAATTTTTTAACATTTGATTATGTAACTCAAGCATGTAAAATTTATGATTTTCTAGGTTTCTTTTTCCTATTTCTACTGTAATAGTAATAATAATAAAATAAGTACAGTAATTTATTTTATAATTATTATTTTCCTATAACAAGTTAATCCTTAAGTTCCAAAAAGGCTTCAACAAAAATATTTGGATGATGATTAATTTAATCTTCCCCCAATTAAGTATTTAATTGGAGATCGAAACTTGTGTGTGTTAAAAACTCCTTTTATTTAATTAAATGTAAGATAAAATTTTAAAAATTTTTGTAATTGAATTCAGTGATTATTAAATAAATCTCCCTCTTGTTTTATAACTTTTGAAATTATAATGCAGTACAAAACTGTGCCATATTATATTGTATAGACATAACTGGATTATAATAGATAAGTGGAATTGGGCAAATAGGCTTCATTACCGAAATAAAATGAATACAATTTAATAAGTATAGCTTATATTTTAAAAATAATTCCTTAGTTATTGTTCTTTCAGTTTTACAACTGTTTCTATAATCTGAGATTATTTTTAAGCCTTAGCATTTATTTATTTATTTATTTTATAAAATATTCTATTTATTTAAGTTGTAAAAAGTTTACCGATTCAGGAAAATAAGAAAGTTTTATTAGAAACAAAAATGTCCACATGAAAAAAACGATTTTGTACACAATAAACACAAATAATAATAAAACATATATTTTTATGCAATAAAATAAATTTTATGAAATATATTCTTAAATGAGTTAACAATAAGAAACTAAATTCTTTTATAGAATGAGAAAAATTATGTATTTATAAATTCTTAAATAAGCAAACTATGAAATATAGAATTGCTCTTATAAAACGAAAGAATTATAATAGAACGTATTTAAAATTGAGCAAACGATGTTAAAATAAATGCTTCCAAGATGAATAGGATGACTAAATTTATGTACATTAATACTTCTAATATTTGCATCGACGTATACTTCTTTGAATTAATGGCTGATGACCGGCGCTCGCAGGTATATTAATGATTGATCCACAGATTTGGTATCGCCATCTTTAGTCGAAATCACAAACTATTCTAAATATTTCCCGTAGCAGGGAGTATCGCCGGAGGGAACCTGCAGAAAACGGTAAAGCCTCTATTAGCGAGAATGATGGATGCTTGCTTTTAGACAGGACACACACATTCGGAATACGCTTCTTCTTCCGCTATTTTTAATTTCACGTTGCTCTCGCTGCAGGCCATGCTAATGAGATGGCCAACATTTCCCCAGTTCATATTTACAGATTCAGCTCTAAAGACAGTGATCACTCCGAATAAACCAGACTGCTAAATGGAGGAAGGCGGAGCGTTTCTTGGAATGTTTTCGCTGCCTTCTGATACATTTCATTGGTTTCATTTAATTTTTATATACATTTATATATTTCTTAATATTTTTTATAACTGCATTTCATTTAATTCTTACTCACTGGCAATTGTATCTACCTATGCATTTATCTAAATGGATTGATCATTGTAAAGAATAATTATTATCAACACAGCTTAATTTACTTTTCATATTTATATTCATTTTTTTTATATATTGTAACGCTATTTATCTTTACATATATTACTATTTAATTTTTTTTTTTTTCCACAAATGTATATATTTTTCTATAATTTTCAAATTTTCCGAAATATATTTCGTTTTAAGCATTTCGTTATAATCATTTATGCATCAAGAACATATATTTTGATGATAAAGGTGAAAAATCATGTCTATGGTGTGTGGTCTGTGAAGGGATAGTTCTGAGAACTATTTTCGAAGTTCTTTTATAGAATAACAAATAGCACGGAACATATAATTTTAGAGTATTTAAAATCTCTGATTTTGATGAGCGTATTATTAAGACTTAAGTAGTAAGAGATAGTTAGTACATGTACTAAAAATACATTCCAGAGCGAACTTCACTGAGAATCTTGAAAGCAGCTGTCTCTTTCGGAGCATCAAGAAGTAGACCAAAAAATAGACAGATAGATTTTACAGCACTGAAAGTAAAAAATCAGGGATCAAGAAAATCAAGAAAAAAAATTAAGCCATTTTGTGTTTAGAAATGCTTCATTTCATGCTCAGAAATGAATGTTTTATGCTTTTGCTTGTTGCGAAGCATAAAACATGCTTCGTTGCTTGTTGCGGAAATGCAATAAAAGTTAGCCATGAATATCGCATCGTTTTAATGTGAAACTTTTAAGTTTCAAGATTGAATTTTCGAATAAAAAATCAAGAAGTTTAGTATTTTATTTAAGATGGATTATCCTTGATTATTTCTTTTTTCCACTATTTTATTTACATTAATATTTTCATCTGTAAAAGATGCTAAGCCGGGCTGAAAAGTAAGCAATATAATAATGTAACGAAGCACATTTTTAAAAGAAATCTTCCTTAATAACTTTTACTTTTTGCTTTAGGTTTTCTAAATTTCTTATTTTGCTACTTTGGCATCTCATGTCTCAAAAATAACAACGCGATAATATTTTGCGATCAATAGCCTTTAAAAATAAACATTTTGCACAGCTTCGGTGAGCTTTATTTACTTTAATTTGGATTTTTTTTTTTACTGATTATTTTATTAGCTTGAGTTTCTCAATCTGCGTATTATAAGTCAGCTGTTCGATCCTCCGACTGGAAATCTGATGAGAAAGATGTGAATACTAATTGATATTCTATTTCTAGGAATAGAATATCGATTAGTATCCCTTTTCCAGTATTTTTTATACAATTTATGAGACCTCGATAGCGAGGTGTTAAGGGTGTTTTCTCGCATGAAGAAGATTTCATGGTTGATACCTAAATTCCCTGAAACCATCGAACTGAAAGGGCTTATGTTACAGAGAATGCCAACTCAGATGTCTACCTTGCTGATGAATCGGGGTATAAAATTTATGGAATTGTTTGCTGTTTTTTAAGTAGTTTATTGTTAAAAACAGATAATCGGAAACAACGCAATCATGCAAACGCGTATGAAATATAAATTTTTTAATAAATTTTGTAATAGGCAAAATGTTAAAAATGAGGCCTTTACTGTAAATAAAATTTAAAAAAAAAAAAAATCTAAAGCAATCGTGTAAATTGAATTAAAACAGTTAAGTTATAAAAAATCTCATTCTTTTTTTGGGTGGCGATAAATTTCCATAAAAGCAAAGAAAAATACACTAAAAATCTTAAGTTGCGGAAGTTAAAATAGTGAAGCACACAATATAGAAAAAATTTCTTATATAATTGGATGTAACGGCTGAATAACCGAATGTCACGGGCACCCTAAACTACGGTTTCAATGTGTGATTCATTCAATTATAATACAAAGTTTCGTCTCGGGCAGATTCTTTTCAAATGAAGTGTTTTATAACATGTTTCACCTTAGTTATACTACAACGAACTTCATTTTTTTCTACATTGTAACATATGAAAGAACTCATTAACTTAACTTATAAGAGTGTGTAAAAAGGGAAAATTTATAATTCTTAAAAAAATTGATTTCAATTTTTTAGTGTGATTGATTGTCTAGAAAATTGCCACTGGTCCTATCTAACTTTTGACATTCTATGTATTCTCATTTAATCCGAAATTTCACTTAATATTTTTAATAAATTTACTGGTTGTATATAACTGAGAATAGCATTTTCTTTCAAAGATTTATTTTTCAATAGAATAAATTACCATATTCTCTTAGTGCTGTTTTTATTCTTTATTTTTATACAAAGAATTTGAAAGATTTCATATTAAAAAATTCTAGAGAATCGCCAAAAATGAGAGAACTTTTAGGATTCGAAAATAGGATTTTCGGAAAAAATTTACTCTAATTTCAGTATTAATTATACTGCTACGCACGTGAAAAAATATGGCTCGAACACTATTAGAATTTTAAGTTAGATTTCATTATCGAAAATTCACCATTTCCAAGCGTCCCCCGCCCTTGAGTAATAAAATAATGATGAACATTAGAGTTATAATGGGTCGCGTCGTCCTCTTGTATAATGTCTGTTTCCACCGAAACGTCAGTATTCCACCCAGTCCTTTCATGCTGGGGATTTAGAACAACGCCCAACACGCGAACTGACGAGAAGTCTCTCTTTTCTCATTTATCTCAGGTGTTTTCTTCGGGGACTGAAGCAGCACAACAGGTATGGGGTCAGACCTTTTGGTTTGCCCAGGAGAAACCGAATCCAAGGGTGTTGTTCCCTAAGGCAGGTACAAATAAAGCTTACAATTTTCGCTACCCTGTGATTATGAATCGTTTGGAACTGCCAATTACTTTGTGTGTGCTTAGCCACTAAAGCTCCCGAGGTACGGGGAGGGAGGTGATACCGGAGCAATAATGCAGAAATTCTGAGAATAAGACTTGGGGGTTTGTGGCTCTGTTTTTTTTCTCTCTTCTCACAGATCCCGAAATCATTTTCAGTAACGGTTATAAATGTATTTTTTTGATTGAAAAAAGATATAAAATTTTCAAATCTGACTTGTTGGACAAAATTACAAATTGTGTTTTGATTACCTTAATATGTTTAATATTATTTAAATAGCCATAATTTATTTATTGTAAAGAATTTATTTTTGAGTTGGATTTTCTTGGCGGTGGAGTTATAAAAATATTGAATATCAAAAAAAAAGTGTTGAAACAGGAAATTTCAGATGATTCAAATGAGCTACTGATAAGCATTAAGCTATTTAACATTCAAGTTTTAACACTGATAAAAAAGCAGTCCAATAATTATTTTTTTAGCATTATTTCGTAGTATGTAATTACGGAAAACTTAGTAAATGTATTCTGACATATATTGGCGCAGTTATGTATACTGAGGGCAAATTTTCTGGTATCCGTTGTAAAAAGAATATTCTAATAAAAGGATAAGAAAATGCTGCCAAAATTCCACTGGTAATTGCTCTGCTATATTTTTTTGTAACTTTAATTTTTTATTAAACAATGTTTTAGGTGATGCTTATTGATATGCAACACTCTCAAAATGCTATATAATTTGTACTAACAAAAGGAATGAGTTTTTTTATTTTAAAATATTTTTTGATCTTTCTGTTTTATGAAAAATAAAACTGAAATTAAATTTAGAATTAAAATCATGTTATACAAATTTTTATGCCTCTAGGGGAAATTTATAATTCGCTTATGTTTGTGTTAAAAATATTAAAATATGTACTTTATTAGATTTTAAAATTGATAATATACCTAAATATAAAATTATAGTAATTTTGATAAAATTTATAGCTTGTTTTTAAAAAAAATGAAGGAAAAGTTGTTTTCATTTAAAAACAATAGAAAGTATTCCAGATTAAAATGTAATACAAAATAATGATACTTTATTTTTAAAATCAGTTAAGTTTTTAAACATGCTTTTTACAGATAGAAGTGTATTCATTCAGTTATTATTAAGCGAGATGTCATAATTAAATCGTTGATAAATTTCTTCTTTTATATAAAAAAGTAAATTTCTTGCTTATTTTTTGTGGCAACAATCTTAGTTTGAAGAAAAATCTTTCAATGCTGTTTCCTATATTTGCTTTTCTATTTTATTCATTACAATTAATAACAAAATTTTATATCTTGGAAATAATGTGGTTAAAAAAAAATTACACATTTCAAATAATGAAACCAAATTAAGTATTTACAATATAAGTAAAAAATATATTTTACCTATCATTACAAATAAATATAATATTTTAATGCATTATGCACTACAATATTATATCTAAATAACCCAATTTTAAGAAAATTATCTGATGTTACATTCCTTTTGCTAAAACTATAATCATATTAGTTACCCTATGGTTCAAGCTCTGTTTTTTATGCCATTTACATATTTTTAACTGCATTTTTATTTACTCTCTGTTTTTTTAATAAAAGCATTTAAATTTCAGATTTCGAATCGTGATCCAAATATGGATAATCCATCATCATAAAACATCGTCAATAATCATCAAAATAAACGAGAATCGAAGAATATTTAAAAGCAATTTTTTGCCTTGGCTGTTTATTTCATTTTTCTAAGAATAGATTTGAAATTCTGTGTTTTTATAGTTAGAATAGATTAACAAATATACTTTTTTAAATATTATTTTTAGGTGGGTTTAATTACTTTAAAAATCATAATTAAAAAAAACAAACTTTGATTTTAAATTGAATAAAATAAAGATATTTGGAGTAACTGATGATGTATAAATTATTTGTAATAATAATTATATTAAAACCAGAGATAATTTATTTTGTCTAAATTTAGTTAATAGACAAGAGTTCTAAAATTTCTATTATTTTAATTTTCCTTGGTATTTATAAACAACGTTAATTTTATAATTTTCATGTGAATTTGAATAATAGTGTGACAGTGAGTGAATTGTCAAGATTATAATTCACAGTTCTACGGTACTAATATGAACAGTAATAACTTGGCCATATTTTTGGTCATTATTAATTTTACTTTTAATATGTATAGATTTTATTTATGATAATGATCACATTTTTTGCACAAATAGATATAAATGCATCAGATAAAGAATGACTTTTTTTACAAGAACCATATACATGTATTTGTAGAACTCCGTGTAATCTATTGTCATCGTCCGTTATGGCAGCTGCATTGAATCAGCAGGTAAGGCATTTCCCCTAACTATTTGTAGCTATATTTGGCAGCAGTACGAAAAGCAAACGATTGTGTACCTTCATGTTGACTTTACGCCTTAGCGAGTTATAGAATAGGTATTGTGTTAATGTAGAAAGTGTGGGTTCTTCAGCGTATCTTCATGTTAATGTATTTTTTTCTGTTCTTTTTTTATGACGCACTTCCTGTTTGGTATAAGGATTTCAATTTAAATTCCTGCTCACATTTTTGTCACAATAATAATCGCTTTATATTTAATAGAATGAATAAAATTTCTGTTATATTTTTGGAAAGATTTTCATAGAAAATCGTTTTTTTTCAGAAAGCAGCCTTTGAAAATGGAGGCGAAGAGGATTTGGGCATAAAATATATATTATCAAATATTATTTCTATAATGCGTTTAAGTATAATACATGTTAAATCTTTTTAGTAAATAAACTTTTATTGTTAAAATCAATCTAACAAAATTATAGATAAATTTACATTATTCAATGTGAATTAATAATGTGAAGCAGGTATTTGAAAAGAACACTATCATCAGCATATGGCTGATGATGGTGTTCTTTTCATAATACCTCCAGCTTTAAAATAAAAGTTTTCTTTTTCAATTTTTATTTAGTTAGACTATTTTTAAATTATCAAATAGTAATTTCAAAATAAAGTGCTTGTTTCAATGGTTTAAAGGGTTTCTTCTTTTTTTGAAGAAGAAACAAACAAATATTATTAAATTTTTCAAAAATTAAATCCTGTCTATTAAGTTTATTTTTAAAATAATACAATAATAATTAGAGTTAGAATATACTGTGAATAATACATTTTCTATTATTAATTCATATTATTTACATATAGTATACTGTTATTTTCTATTTGACAGAGAAAATCCGATTTCCAACAAAAAAAAATCGTAACTTAACTTTTGATTGGAAAATAACAATTTCATTAATTATTTTTGCTTTAATGCATATTTTTAATTCATGTTTTGATACATAAGCTGTTTCCATAATTAATTTTCTTGCTTAGCTTGCAAGTACTCACTAACATATTTAACATTTTTGTTTTTATTTTACTTTACAAAATCATAAATGCTGTCTTAACAGTAGATTCGTCTGTACTTAACATCATTAATATGATTTTAAAAAATCGTATAAAAAATACTTTAATGTTTTTTCAAAGATCATCTCAAGGTATGATTCAGGTACAATTCAGTCAAGGTGATGTATTTTAATAACTTTTAAGTACCCATATATCTAAATTAAATTAAGATTTGGAACTTCCTTTTTTAGTACGCAAATTCTCAACTTTAGAACAATCTATTCACCAATGGAATATTGTAAAAATATAATTAAATACAAATAAAATTTGATTAACTAATTTAGATAAGATTTATATATTGAGAGGAATCTAAGTATTTTGATGTTAGTCGAAAAATATTGTTAACGTTATCATTGCAGGTGAATTCTTATTTACTTCCGAATTATTTCAATTTGAGATAAGAATTAGCAGTCCACAAATTAAGGATTGCTTATTTATACGAGAAAGAACATTTTAGTGTTAAACGAGGTATTGTATGTGAGCTTAGATTTATTTCCGAATTGTTTTCATTTCTTAACATCCGAGCACTGGATACGATTCAAGAATTAATTCCAGGGCGAAAAATAAGGGAAGATGTCTCCAAGGAGTGAAAGAAAATTAACCGTTATAAATGTTTCAAAACTTGTATGCTTAGTAAATAGTTTATACAAGAAAAGGCATCAAACATTTTCAGGAATGAAAAAAAGATTTATTTTCAAATTCCTGCAACAAATATTTTCACTGCAACAATAGAAACACTGCAACAAATATTTTTCTTAAAAGAGAAAATGAATTTTTTTACAATTCATGCTTTCTACTTTCATCATTAAAATCAGCATTTGATTAATAAAAAACGAGTGTCGTCGTATTTCAATTCGGTAAAAATAGTTGAACCACAAAGTTTAATAGTGTCCCTTAAATGGCAAGCCGAAAATGAAGATTGAGTTAGCATTATTTAAATTATATAAATTGTAAACTATTGGGGAAAACTCACTGGACGTATATTAATATTATTGAAAATAATCGAAAAAAAAAATATATTTAGCAATAAAATTAAAGTTGTATATTTGGGAAGATATATTTATAATTATTAACTTCATTTTTAAATATAAATATTATTTAAAAAAACGTAAACTCACATCACTAAAATTACTATTTTTTTAAAAAATGATTTTTAAAACATTTTAATATTCCTATTAAAAACAGCAAAATTTAATAAAATTCATTGGGATAAAAAGAGAGATATCTCAGTACTAAGAGGCAGAATCAAACATGTGTAGAATGTTTGAATAAATTAGTAGAAGATCCCATTTTTAGCTCTACTAATTACAGGTCATTATTCAAGCAGAGCTTGCAGAATCTTCAAAAAGCTTTCGTTGTTTAAGTTTATTACCTATTCCAAGCCGGACACTAAATTAATTATAAAATGTATCAGGACATTGTGTTATTTTTATGGTCATTCTTTCTAGTACATTGTACTTATTGCTCTTATGATAGCCAGGTTTTTAAACAATATATAAATAACCACAGATGGTTATAGAAGATAATACACATTGCAAACACATTAATTTAGATACTTCAAATGTCTTACAATCGTAATTAATACAAAGATCATGCAAATAATTTATAGTGCTTAAGAAGATCATACAGATAATCAAACTTTTAACCTTAATTATCTGCTTTTGCTAAAAAAATATTGAAAAATTTCAGTGAAAATGCTCCAAAATTATAGCATTAAATATTTGTCCCTGGTTCTTAAATGTAAGCACCTTGTGTGAAAAGTCAAGGACTGTGTTGTTAATACACCACTTCTAAATTTGTTACTTGTTATTTTTGCCTTGATTAATAGGATCTTATTTTAGGAAAGGTAAACATGAAAATATTTACAAATTATTTTTTGATGCTTTAAATATTAATAATTTCTGCGTGGTTACATGAGTTTCTTTTCATGACTAAAAATAATTTAAACATCTCTTTTTAGACAAATACTAACGTTTAAAAAAGAAGGAACAATTATGTGAAAGTAATTTTGACATAAAATTATGGAAACAATGTTTAAGAAAATAAATTTATTAATTTGAATGAAAATTTAGCAAAATTTGTAAAATTATTCGAAGTTTTTAGTTTTGTTTATTATCTTAAGTTAGTCGTATTTATGGTGACGAATGCAAAATCAGGTGACATTTTCTTTTTTCTTTTTATGCTATCTCAATGAATTATAAAAAATAAATTAATAAGCATAGGAAAAAAAAATATTATAACTCAGGATAAAAATAATTTTTGTTATTAACAACGTAATTTTGAAGCCAGAAACTCCATATAAAAAGAAGAATTAAAATAAGTGTCGGATGGCCGGGTCCATAAGGGACCTTTAAAAAAATTTTTTCTTTTGTAAATTATTGGCTGAACAAGGTGATTTAGCAAACTAGGAACCCTCAAAACTTGTCTAGTGCACGATAAATTTTATGTTGCCTTCAACAAACATGTTATTTATTTAAAATAATGCCTATCACAAAAACTTAGATTTGGTTTCTCATTTAGCTTTTTATGGCTTAAATGGAACTCCAAATAACGAAAAATAGCCATGTCAGAGATAGAAATAATCCCATCGTGTAAAAAGTGACAATAGCAACAAAATAATGAGATTATTCTATCAAGAATACAATTTTTATAAATAACTATAAAAATAATAATGGTGTTATATACGAGATAATACATTGGCGCGATACATGCAAAGGATTAATTTAAATTTAAAAATTAATTTATTATTAATTTTAGCTACTAAAGATTTTATTTTCCTAATTACTTTTTAAATGATGATACAATATTAAAAAATTGAAAGTTTAAAGAAATTATAATACAAAGATTACAATAAGGTAATAATATTTAAAATTCAAATTAAGATTCTGAATCCGAAATCTTTTTGAAAAAATGATTGTTCCATCAATTCTACATATATTTAATATTTAATGTTAAAGAAAAATATTAATTCATTTTTATGCGTTCTATAAATATGTTTGTTATTATATTTTTTTAAATTTATTTCCATTAATATTTTAGAATTCAACGTAACTTTTTATTTCAAATTGTCTTTTCTGCTGTAGTGCTGCCATCTATTGTCGTTAATAGAAAAAAGGTAATAAAAGTGTAATGTAAAACGACGTATTCTTCTTTTAGCTGCGATAAACTTTCAATAACAACAATGAAAATGCATCAGAAAGTACAATAGTAAACTAATAAAAAACAAAGTATAGAAAAGTTTCCTTCATAACTATGTCAGACCAAATGAAAAATAAATAATTGAATTCCTGTTGTAGGGTGGTGAATCAGTCAAAATTCCAGTGAAACCAATAAAGAATATTTGTTCTAAATAATAATATATTTAAAGAAAATTTTCCGTTTTTTGATTTTTTTCACATTTAAATTAAATTTCCTTTTGAGAATATATCTGATGAGAAAATTTTTTTAAAAATAAAATTCTCATCTTTGATTAACCTTGGATAAACAAATTTATATTTAAAAAGTGTTACAAGTTGATTAAAAATATTTTGCTTTAAATTGATTTCCATTATTTAATTTAATTTTAGGTTTAAAATAATATCTTCCAATCACACAATTTAGAGTTTTAGTGCTTCTATTAATCGCAGGGTGTAGAAAAGAAAGATTCATTCTTCTTTTAATGAATTTTCTCTATCATACATTGAAAGAAGAATGTTCAGCAGTATTTTGAATCAATTATAATCTATCTAGAGTCAGGCAGATTGTTTTTCCTTTAAATAAAAATATATCTTTATTCTTTAATTTTAGTATATTTTCCTAAACAGAAAGAGTATATTGTTAAAAATAATAAATAATTCCTGAGTATTTTTAATATACAATTAGTTTTTTAATTAAAATATATTATAAATATTTTGATTTAAAAATATTTCATTCCAAATTATCTTTTCATGCATAACATTAAGTCTTTGACAAATTTCGTATGTGTGTGTGCTTCTGCTGCCATCTACTGGTTTACAAAAGAACTAAAATATCTTCATTATTATTTTTTTTCACCCTGAAAACAGTATTTCATAACATTTTAGAAACTTTTTGTTTTGTATTTTAAGAAAAGTGTCTCTTAAATTATTAAATACCTTTAAAAGTTCATAAAAATCAAATGCATTTAAATAAGATTTTTCCTATAATTATTTCTTGGAATTAAATTTTTTCCTGTACATGGAGCACATACTTTTTTTAATCGTTTATTATCTTTTGTGGAAGAATTACTGCAATACAAATATAAGATCATTTTAGAGTTTAGATGCTCCTTCTTTTTGGATAATTAGAACACTTGAAAGACTTTCTTTAGAATTAATTAGAATCTCATATCCCGCTAGAACAAAGTAGAAATATTTAAAACAGATCGTTAAAATGAAATGCAGTATCAGTTCGCGTCTCAAAGTTGCGATATGTATATAAGAATTCTTCTGTATGCAAGGCTATATAATGCCGGCTATATACATTTTTTCTTTTTAAAAAAATTATAACTAAATTATGATTATTTAAAATAAAATAAATAAAAAACACAGCAGAGAAATAAAAAAATATGTACCTTTTTCAAACATGTAAAATAACTTAAAAAAAAAAAAAAAAATTCTTTCAGAGAAAAAAGTAAGTAGAAAATATTCTTCCTTTTTACTTGGTTTTTTCAGTCAAAAATTAAGTAAAACAGCAAATTTTAAATTAAAAGAAAAGAACATCGCTTGTTGATTGTTTATTATATTCTCAATATAAATATAATATTTTTTAAAAATTAAGTAACAAATAAAAACAATTTAAAAAGCTGTAGGCCTTTCAAGCATTTTAAGATCTGTCAAAGTATCTTAAGACCCTAAAAAATTGAATATCACGGAAACAAAAAAAAAAAAAAAATTTTTTTTTGTTTTTTTATATTGTAACTTTTAAATTATCTTGAAAAATATATGGAATATAATGCAGGATTTATGATATTTATAGTATAAATATTTATTAAAATTAGTTAGTCATATATATTTTTTATTCAGAGAAAGAATCACAGCCTTTTCTTGTATCTCAGTCATTGACCAATATTGATTATTGCTTAGAGTGGTCACTAATTGTCACGTGATAACTGATATTGTTTTCCGCTTCTTCTTTCAGATATTATGATTGTATTTGGGATAACAAAATTTGAACTGAAGGAAGAAATTATGTAAATTTGATTACTCTTTTTTCATAAATCTTATATAATTTGCTTAGCGGATAAAAATGTTTTTTCTTTCAAATGAGGAAAGATTATCATACTGAATACAGCAGAAAAATTACAAATTTGCGGTTAAATTCATACGAAGCTAATTATTTAAAATTCCAAGATTGAATAAAAATATGTTTTTATTCTCCGTATTTATTTTTGTTAATTTGACATCATATTGTGGCCAGTCGAACAAATAATCTGTTCCAAGACATTTTTTTTTGTGTGTGTGTTGTTAGTTATTTTCCTTTATATTCCTATGTAGCGAGTAAAGAAACCTCTTAAGTCGCCACCTTGATAGATGAGAATGCAGAAAAAAAGCTACTTAGATGTTTTTTTTATTCAACAGTGGCTAGGATCGGATCTAGCATTCTTCATTTCGAAAAATGCAACTTTTTATATAACTCGGTCACAATAAGTCTACATTTTCTTATCAATTTTGTAAATATAGTTGTATATATTTTATGAGTTTAACGTTTGATATATTCAAATTAAAAATAAACTTGTCTACGTTTTTATAGTAAAAGGAATGTAAAAATATATATTTAAAAAATTCGAAAGAAATTCCATTTTTCATGTTTCTTAATTTTACGTTTGAATCCACTAGTGAAAATAATTACAGGTCCATATTTTAAGCATATATATATATATATATATATATTATACACGAAGTTTAAATTTTGTCTTATCAATAGCAATTTACAAGCTTAAAATTTGGTATATTTTGGATTAAATTAGCTCTGAAAAGGGTGAATATTCATGTAAAATAATATAGCCATGGCTATTATGCAAAATTTTGTTTATGATTGCCATTCGTTTGTATGAATAAATTTTGTTGATCACATGAAGTAATTCTAAGCCCCTGAAGCAGTTATTGAGAATTGATTTCCAATAGGTTTATCTCGGGATAATCAACATTGGGTCATCGAACCGCTGACCTCTTCCACTCAACTTAATTACACTGGCAAATGTTGCCTCAAATTCATTTCTTGACTTCAATATTCTCAAAACTGCTAAATGCATCGTCCCTGATAGAATTACTTTCCTATCAAATATCAAGCTACTGCATTTACATAAAGAGATGACATTCTTCTGGGTGCATGTCCTTACTTTGAAGTTAGCTTTTGACACAATTTGCCAAATAATTATAAAGTCGCTTTTGACTGAAGTTTGAAAGTGAAAACATACAGTTTACCACCTAAAAAAGTACACGTTATAAAACATTCGTCACACGTATTAGCTTCGCAAAATGTTTGGTACCACGAGTTGAACACTCATTCATAGATTAGCTTTAGGCAAATGGAATAAAGGCATACAATATTTGAAAACTCTTTAGATACAAAGCTATTAAATACTGAAAAGTATGGACTCTTCATCAGCTTTTCAATCGATGATGTGTAAGGAAAGATTTCTTTGAAGAAGGCGAAAACAATTTCAAAAGTTGAAAAAAAAATATCCTTATTAAGAGGTTATTGATTGTAAATTTAAAAAATAAAGAGTGGTCCAATGCCATATTTTTTCTTTACTCCCAGCAATATTGCATAGTTGACAATTTTTAAAGGGGAAAAGAACCATTCGTTCCTTTTCTTGAAGTAAGAAGGTTGCATCCCTTAAATTAATTGCATTAGAACAAAAGCTATTTCACAAGGTGTTCAAATCGTTGATGGTTAAGTTTTAAATTAATTACAAACGCTGTACTTGAAATTTAGTTTTCTTTTTAAGATAACCGGGGAGCAAAATCCTGATATAAGCTTCACTTCATTCCGTGTAGCTTTTCTTAATTCAACCCTAAATAAAAATTTTATTTACATAGGTGCAACTAAATTTGAAATTACATTTTATCGATGCATGACGTTTGTTTTAATTTGTTGTTTAACTTTTCAAAATCAATAATTGTTTCCAAAAGTTTGTGAATGTATAGTTTTTTTTATAAGTTATGTCGATGCAGCACATCTTCGTGCTATGGAAATTAGTACATGATATAGTACATCTGTTATATGAAGAGTCGGATGAATACCTAAAAAATGGGAAGATATATATACATTCAAAAATGTTTTAACAATTATGAGTTATCTAGTTATTTTTAAAATTTATTAAAAAATTCTTGAAAGTCAGTAAACAAATTGTAAAAATATACAATTCAAAATATAAAAATCATGCTTTACTGATGAAAACAATGTGTTATTTTCTACAAACAATTCACGTTTGACGTCACAAAATGTTTTGTATCACTCTCCATAGATGTGATGATGATACTCGAGGACATATGATCTCGATACCATCAAAATTCATTCTAAATTCGAATGCACACAGTTTCAATAAAACACTTTGTTCGTACACTCGAATCTATGAACATCATATGATGCGGTTTAATGGAAAGCATGGTAACTAGTAAACATAAAATGTCTCACATTAGACATAATAACAAGATACAAAAATTTCTGTACTGTTATTTATAGACACAATAACAACATACAGGCATCATAGACCAATGTTCTACATTGAATTTGCTCAGTTTGTAAATAACTCTATGTATTCAAAATAATGAACATCGATTAAATAAACATCGTATAATGCCCAAGAAAAAAAAGGTAATTTGTATATCAAGTCACCACAAAATGGCTTTGTATTATTATCCTTAGATAAAATGGCGATACATTCAGACATCATAATTTAATTTCTGCGGATTAGTTCTAAATTAAAAAAAAAACTCTTTTTATGTTAAAAAAAAAAAAAAAAGCTGCAAATAAATGTACATGATAAATATATGAAGAAGTAATCAGAACAAGACATCTTGGTGTTAAGTAGCTTGAAGTTGTAGCATGACAATAGCTTTACTATAATGGATGATGAATGTAGAATGAAGTTGCTTGAAGATTACTAGACATTCTATCAATAAATGTTTTATCTGCTGTAATTAATGAATATTCTCATTTGTCCATGCCAACGAAGTTATTGAATATTCATAAACTTTTCCCATACTAACGTTGATAGTTGCACAAGAACTCGTGAAATATTCCACAAGAATGCCAAATGCTGGTGTTCGAATGGAATTTCAATTTGATAGAGCAGATGTTCTAATGATCTAAAACTGTATAATAGAAAAAAAAACAACTCGAGTTTCTGCTTTTTAGTATTAGATAATCAATAAAAGCAATCTCTTTGTTATATTCGTTTAATTTATTTACGAAAGATATCATTTGTCGAACTATAAACAAATATGAGATAGAATTACGTTGTGGAACAATCAAAATTTTGTATTTGCTCAGCTTTGCTTCATAAAATGCAATTTGTTTCAAGCCCAATCATTTTATAATTGTTCTAGTTAGCGAATAGATAGGTGAGTTCATATGAATTAGATTTGCATGGAAGTCAAATTCATTCAAGAAAAAGAGAGATTCTTAGGTTTGTGTATGAAATATGAAAAAGAATAAGTCTGGTTTGTAACTGTTTGGCATGATTCTCAAAGAGCATACACAAGGTGTATTACAGTGGAGCTGAGTTTTTGGAAAAGATAAATGAGGTGTTTTTCTTTTAATCTAATTATGTCTCATGATGATGATGAATATTATGTCTCACGAATTGTTGTGGAATTAAATAAATCAGGTGAGAGACTTGTTCGATTTCAATCGATTCCAATTAAATCCTTATTGTCTAAATCACAATGAAATCAAAATAATTCTAGCTTAATTTCTATATTTGATGGATTAATGAAGTAGGCAATTACTGCTGCATATTGTTATATTTTTGCATGCCTGTAGAAATATTTGTATTTGAATCCAGTTGTAGGATCATAATATAATTTATAGCAGCATTGCAGTTTTTAATTATTTTAACATTTTCTTCGAAAAGCTGTCTTTTGTGCTTTATGTTTTGCTTTTAAATTTATTATAGCTCGATATGCAAAATTCCATAAAGAAATGAATCCGTTGAGGTGTTACTTGGTTCTTAAACTAAAGTGAAACTAAATTCATAAAAGAATTAAATAATTATGCTTACAGAAACACTTCAGCCAAGCTGTAACAAAATTGCATTTCCATATAAATCAAATAGTGTATTCTATTCGAATGAGTAGTACATCTTCATAAAAACATCAAAAACATAACTGAACTTTTGAAGGAATGAAAAGAAGCATTCCAATTGTTTCATGGATTGCATCAGAAAAATATCTCATGGTTCTTCAGAAACTGGATTCTTGAATGGATTACATTCAAGCTCATTACATTCTAAATTTCAGCGATCCTGCTGTAAAATTTTCCAATAACACTCGATTGTGTGCTGGATAATTACTAGTTATTGGTAAAAAAGATTGACACTCGTACACACAGCAATGTCATCACTCTCTATCTTACGGTTCCTAATTCATTGAGAAACACTTTGTGTATACTGCAAAGGAGATATACATTGACTTAATAAGATGATATGCCATACATTATCTGCATAATTCCAGAAGAAAAGTAGGTTTACAACCTTGGTTGCGGAGCGATTTCTGAATAAGAAGGGGGTGGGGTCCTTGGTATGGTGGGATGCTCGTGTATTACTGTTCCATAAAGTGTAGAATTGCAATGACCATTGATCGGAGTTCTTAACGATGGACTGACCACATTCACTTGACTCTGGTGGGCCTCCAGGGCAGTAATGTCCACCACCACCGGCATTCCAGTCTGGACATCGATGGTGGTAATGTAGCGTCTGTTGAGAGAGCAGCTGGTTCTGGGTGGCAAGAGGGGAGGAGGCGCTCTTTCTTTGGATCTTTTGAGCATCCTGTAACAACAGATGCACACAGAGATGATGATGAGTGGGATGAAAATCAGAAGAATATCGGGGAAGAACATTTTTTTCGCTGGTGTCGTGAGGCAGGAGTTAGGCCAAAAACATTTGACGTAAAATAGAGATTCTGTAAAAGTAATAGGAGATAAATTATTGAAAAGAGTTTTGAGTAAAGAGAAATGAGTAATATAAAATAATCACATAAAATTTGTTAAAAAATTAATTTGTTTTTTGCACGCCTTTCAAAATATTATAATTTTTGATAAATAAAAATCAGAATGTTCAATTCCAACATTATTTTTGTAATATTTGTCTTTGCAACAGTTAAAAACCGAGAACCAATCAAACATTACAATTGATAAAATAAGCCCAAAAATAGAGCTTTAATAACTAAAAATTTTAATAAATTTAATGTTGTATTACCGTTTTTCTCTTTAAAGAAAAGAATTTGGGAAAAAAACGTTTTCTAAATAAAAAAGAGATTTATCCATTCCTAAGAAATAAGTTTTTTCTAATAATTATGAATTGTTTTCATATTGATTATACTTAATGTTTTGTAATACATAATTACTAATAATCTATAATTATTAATATGTAAATACGTAAATTAAAAAAAAAATGTTTGGATTGTGGGAATAGGAAGTCTGTGAGACCATTCAAAAATATTTATACCAAATTGCCTATTAATATTTTTCGTTTTCTCATGATTTTCCATGAAAACTACTGATTTTTATCTAAGCTAACATTATTTGTATAACAGTCAGACAGAATTTAATGATTGAGAATCTTAAAACTTATTGTAGACATAAAGGTGGCTAAATATAAAACTAAGTGTAAAAACGACACTTACATATTTGAACGTCTAAGAGGGGATGAAGCGAGATTGAATTTGAAGTTACACTGTCAAAAACCATATTAAATCGTTGATACATGTGAATATAGTGTAAAGATAAAAAAAATCTTTTTTCAGTGTTATATATAAGGATGATATTGACATCACATAACGGACAGCGTTACAACTGAAAGTTATCGAAGAAATCCATTGCCTATCGCATTTCGAGATGACGTTCCATGGCTAGTTAATCAGAATTCCTATCCCAAAAAGGAAAAAAAAAATCATGGAAATTAGTAAGCGTTAGTTTTTATAGATAGGCATGAAGAAAGTAGAATAGAAACATCCATCTCTAGTTATATGATAATGGCTGGGATCGAACTGGGGACCTTTTTAATCCATAAGTGTCTTTCCACTCGAAACAGTAAAAAGAAATAATTGATCTATGTCAGGGGTGGCCAAACTTTTAGTATCCGGGGTCTACTCCACATTAAAAAAATCGAAGGCGGTCTACCAATGGCAGAGCTAAATTAGCATGCATATTTATTTTCGGTAACAAGAAAAAACGGTAAATTATATAATTTTCTAAAAAAACTTAATATTAATATTTACAAAATAAAAATTTACTGACGAAAATAATCAAAGTATTCATGTATCAAAAACTGACTATCCTATTCACTTCGTTTAGTTGAAATTTGGCACTGTATATCTGCGTCAAGTTTATCATATTGTGGTTGGTACGAGCTTATTGCAATGCATAAACACGAAATTAAATGTTCATCTGTTAAATGCGACCAATGTTTATTTTTTGTTCATGGTTGAAAAAGCAGATTCGCAAAGATACCTCGATCCAAAGTATGATTTCAAATACAAAATCAATTTGTAAATATTTGGAGACGTTTCCTCAGAAATTAATTTACAAAAATCAGTATCGCTAACTATGCTTTGGATTTAAGAAATACATCGCATCTTAATTTAATAATTTCTTCCTCGACCGTGACTGATGTGATATCTATTAAATGTCCTGTTTTTTCAGATACACCATCAATGTAACATTTTCATTAAATAGAAACATCCTAAAATTGAGTATTTCTTTTAACTTAATTAAGTCAGCGAATCTTCTTTCTAATTCTTCAAACAAAACAAGTATTAAGCGAAATCTTCGATCTCGGTTTGGATTATGCACTCTTCTTACATGTTTTTAAAGTTTCTCAATTCATGTTTTCTTAATAGAGATGAACACCTTTCAATAGTTTTTTTGAATGTATTAGTCGCGCTCATCATGTCCGTTTTAGGTTTTAAATCGTAAACATTTAATCTCAAATCTTTAAATCGTAAATCTTTGCACTATTTGTTTTGGGTTTTAAAGCGTAGACTGTAGTAAATTTTTATTTTAAATAATTCATTGATTCTATGTCATAAGTCATAAATTAAATTGTTAATATCCGAGGTCATTATCGGGATGGTCGCGTGGACTACCTAAAATGTCTTCGCGGTCTACCAGTCGACCGCGGTCGACGTCTTGGCCACCCCTGATCTATGTAGTGGATAGCCAAAAGATGTTTAAAAACATTTGAATATTCGCTGCAAAAATTTTTGTCTCCCCAAAGAATTTTTTTTATAGATATTAGGCCGCGACTCATATATCGTGAAAAAAATGCTTGGAAATTTTCCTATCTCGATAGATGTGGATGTAATAGCAGAAAGTAATACCCGCTCTCCGTTGTACAACGGCAGTGATCAATTTAGTTCCAAAACCATTTTTTTTTTAAAGACCGGTATGATTTTTCCACTATGCCACGGCTATATTAACAAATATAAATCAGCTGAAAATGAAAAAAGAACTACCTTTTAACTATATTTCCTCATTGCTACCAAAAAGGTGATACTCCAATCTGCCCATATTGCCAAATTTTATCGACATAGTTGAAAATCAGATTAATGATTTTTTTTCGGTTAAGATGTAAAATATCTAGAAATCTGGAGTGCATTTTTTTTTTCAGATTTTGTTACATAAGGATGATTAAACAGATTTCTTTATAAATTGTTGAACAAAGTTAAAATAAAGAACTTAATAAAAACAAGCAAATTAAAAATAAAACTCGTTATATCATTATTTTATTTTTTGTTGTTGCAATACGCTGTTTACTGTTTTGGCTATTTTTTTCTGCCGACTAGAAGTTGTTAAACTCTGGCAAGCATTTTACAATTTTGTCCCATGAAATGGCTAACGTATGAATTGTATTTTTTGTAATTGGGTTTTACTAAACGCAATTCTCATTAACCAATAGAGCATCTGCATGTTCAGGAAAGTAGATTGTTATCTCGCCAAATAGCTCAGTAGCCAGAAACACAAGTCTTCAGATGGTGTCAAACTACTATGCCAAATCAGAATAAATTTCTTTTTTTTTTAAATATTATTACATGTATAGTGTAATTGAAAGGAACTGATACCGAAAAGAGTGAAGTTTAAAAATTAAAGTAAGAAAGAATAAGAATCAGAGAAAGAGGAAAGGAAATTCCTCAAGTACTTAGTTTTTTCATTTATCCATAATATCAATTATATTTCCTTTATTTTTTTATTTATTTATTTTTTTAACTACATTAACAATAGAAACGTTAGATTAAATGGCAATCACAACGATCGGGTATTTGAAAATAATAAACAATAATGACACACTATCTTCCCAAAATAACAACCTTAACGATTACTTAAGAATTAGTTTATTATATAACGTAAAGAAATTAAATTTTTTCCCAGTAACATGAATAATGTATCAGCTTTAGTTAAATTAATAATTTATCAAAAGTTTTGATAAAAAGTCTTTGAATGAAACGGAAGAATATTAAGAGGTCATATTTTTAGTATTAGATCAACAAGAATGTCAATTTTTTTAATTATTTTTAAATTTCGCCAATAGTAAAGATGATTTCATTTCTAGCAATCGTGCTTATCATTAAATGATAGTAAACTAAAGAAGTATATTTTGAAAGAAAGAGTTACAAAGTATTTTTATGTTTTGAAACCAACCACAGTTCTTAAGTGTTTTTCGTCAAAGTTTCTTAACCTTTCGCGATTGATGGATGGAATTATTTATGTTTGATAACGCTATCATAGATTTTAAAGATAATG
>JAPDSC010083135.1:44546-105428 GCA_026290005.1 Latrodectus geometricus | reverse complement strand
ACAAACCTCTATTAACCGGAAGTCATCTCAAATGCTTCCGGTGTTCTCACTTCCCATTGGAAATCAATGTAATGATAAAAATTTTCATTTAAATATTTTTAAGTATTTATAACCACTTTTGAAAGTTTTTCTATTTTCTCCGTTAAAACCATATCTTTTATTATCAGTGCAAACCATAATAATCCTGCAATTTTTTTAAAACATTTTAAATTTTAACTTAAATAATTTTGATGGGTTGCCGTATTTTGTGGAAAATCGCTCTTATTGGCAACATTAGGATACCTTGGTGATGAAAGAATATTTTATATACTTTATAAATATTTATTTAAAAATTTCAGCAAATATATTTTGCACCCGATTGAAATAAAAAAATTTCTTAAATATAAATCATATAAAGTCATTTCAATTAAATAAGTACAAAATTTGGCCTAATGTTCCTTTTGGCGATGTATATATGTATGAAAAGTAAGCAGGAAGTTTCGTGCCGGAAGTTTTCTAGATCTCCATGATAGTAGCGCCCTCTATTCCAAGCTTCACAGAAACTTCCATCCATACCAAAATATAAACAATTTTATAAATAAAAGCTGTAATTTAAAATTCTTCAATGTTAGAACTATTAATCAGAATGCCTCAAGTATTTTAAGTACTGTTGTAATGTAATATCTTTTATAAAAAAATATCACTCAGAGTTAAATGCTTCATTATCACTATGGGTTTAAATGTCGTAATATAGGAACTTTTTGCCCACAAAGTTCCTATATTACTATATATGTCTGTTGCTCAACGGTCATTTTTTTATACACGAGGGCTAGTTAGGTCGGGACCTATAGTTTAAAATGGATTCCAAACTATTATAAACATCCACGCTACAGAGAGGAATCGAATATATGAACTGTTGAATCAAAGTCCAGAGCGTAAACCATTCAGCTGCTAAACTAGCTTTCTTTTTGTGAGAGACAAGTTTCACGTGAAACTTCATTGATTTAACGGTTACTTTGTGCAAACTTCCGAAATGAGGAACAGACAAGACATTCGTTGTCTATTTAACACTTTCACAAGTCAAATGAGTACCAACGTCTCTACCACACAAAATTAATTCTTTACCTCTATGAAAATCGCAGAATAATCATTGAACATTTCAATTGGCATATCTCGTCTTACGATGCGATCATTTCTCACTCGTCATCTCCCAGACTGGTGGTAGTAGTGTGCGACATCGCCTACCTACTTACATATATAGTCGGGCAAATTGGACGTTATTTACACAATTGACAGTCTTTGATGATAAAATGGTCATGGTCGAGAATATTGATGATGCTGTTCAAAAAGTCACTGAAACAATTATAAATGCAGCTGATGCAACAATACCTAAAAGTTCTTTTATATCCGTTATAGTTCCGTAAAAGTTCTTTTATATCGTATATAGCCGTTACAAACCGTGGTGGAACAATGAATGCCAACAAACTTTTAAGAAACAATGGAAATTATGGGGTTTATTTCGGAGATACTCCACAAAGGAGAATCTAATTGCATTTAAGAGAGCAAAAGCATTGGCTCGCAGTGGTCGTCAAAGTCAGAAGGAATCTTGGTCCCGCTATCTTTCTTCTATAACATCTACATCCAGTAAGCAGTTATGGAGAAGAATTAAAGCAGCCAATGGTATTTATAAGGAATTTTCTATCCCTATTTTAAAAACCAGAGCTGCTATACATTCTTCTCCTTAAGGAAATCGCTAACGTCCTTGGTGAAACTTTTGCTAATGTCTCAAGTACTGACTCTTATATTCCTTCGTTTTTAAAAACTAAGAATCGTGCTGAGCGAATTCTCATTCGATTCAATTAGGGACAAGCCTTACCCTACAACTGAGAATTTCGGATGTCAGAATTGAAGAATGCATTACAGCAGACTAATAACTCCAGTCCAAGACCTGATGGAATCAGCTATCGCAAGCTTCAAAATTTAAGTCCAGACTCCCTTTTGAACTTATTGCTTTTATTCAATAGGATCTGGACTGAAAATGAATTTTCTTCCCTTTGGAGAGAAGCAATAGTGATTCCGATCCTAAAGACCGGTAAAGATCCTTCTAATCTTTTGAATTATCTACTTAGAACTCTGACGAGTTGCTTATGGACAATGCTCTCAAACGTATGGTCAATACCCATCTCGTATATGTCTTAGAAAATAATAACTGTATTCATATTAATAAGAGTGGCTTCCATAAAGGAAGACCCATTCTTGATAACGTTACATACTTGGAAACGCAGATCCGTAATGCCTTTGTGCAGAGGAATCATCTCGTTTCCATTTTCTTAGACATAGAAAAAGCTTATGATTGTACGTGGCGTTATGGAATTCTCCGTAGGATTTATGACTTTGGCTTTCGGGGTAATCTGACGATATTCCTCCAGAATTTTCTACTCTGTCGTACTTTTAAAATGTATTGGATGTATTTTTTCCAATACTTTTAATCAATCTCATGGTGTTCCTCAGGGTTTAATTTTAAGCGTCACACTTTTTAGTTTATTCATAAGTAGCACCCTCCATCATCAAAGTACCTTCATCAATTCAAAGTGCTTTGTTTGTTGACTATCTGCAAATATCATGTCAGGGGTCCAATATGTTGTTAATTTAGAGACAATTACAAACTGCTGTAAATAAATTATCTGCCTGGTGTGCTCTGAGAATGGCCATACTCTATCTCCTGGCAAGAGTAGTTGTGTCCACTTTTGCAGGAAGACAAGCCTGCATAATGATCCAGTTATTTACATCAACAATATATCAATACCTAAAATAAATTTCAATACCTGTGGTCAATGAGGTAAAATTCCTTGGAGTGATACTCGACCGAAAATTAACTTTTCTTCTGCATATTCTATATCAGCGGAAGAAGTGTGAGCGATCGCTTAATATCCTCAAGGTGTTATCAAATACTTCTTAGGGTGCAGATCGCTCATCACTCCTTCGGTTTTATCAATCACTGATTTTATCCCGCATTGACTATGGATGTGTTGTGTGTGGATCTGCAAGGTCTTCTGTCTTACGCAGATTAGACACTATTCATCACTCTGCCTTGAGAATATGTTCAGGTGTATTTCGCACATCACCCGTCCAGAGTCTAAATGTAATGTCTTCATTTACCACTATATCTGTGACGAATGTAGCTGTCTCTCAACTATTATTATAAAATTATGTCGACCCCTCATCATCCGTTACGCTCAATGGTTCCTAATGCCTCTATTAATAGACTATATGATGCTCGTCCAATGAGCATCCCACCTTTTCTCACACGAATAAAGACGCATTTGTTTCTCACTGATCTATGTGATTTGCGGATTGAATCACCTGATTACTTTGCTCATCCGCCTTAGTATGACGAGACACTTGGTATTCCTTTGCTCAATATGGAAAATCTGACATAACACTTATTGTCTTTCAACAGCTATTTTCTTCCCATCGCGATATCAGTAACAATCATACAAACCTGTATTCCCAGATGGATCTAAGTCAGCAAGACATGTTGGCTGTGGAATTTTTATTAATACATTTTTCAGTTTCAGCCTACATTCATCCTGCTCCCTCTTCACTGCTGAAGCAACAGCTATATACCACGCTCTTTACTGAATAAAGATGACTATCGTCAATTTTGTATATATACTGACAGCATGAGTGTTTTGGAAGCTTTGAGAGGCAATAGTTTTAATAGTTATCCGGTTGTGTTCAGAGTTTTCATAGTATTGAAATCCCTTGGTTTGACAAGGGTTACAAAATTTTATTTTGTTGGGTCTTCACGTAGGTCTTGATGGAAATGAGAGTGCGGATGCAGCTGCAAAAGCTGCATCTGGTCAAATTATATCATCGGTTCCCTTTCTGATGTAAGAAGGCGTGTTACAGCATTTATTTATTCCATTTGGCATGTATCATGGATTATGCAGGTTGTCAATAAAATACATACTATCTTGTCATCCATCACCTCATAATCAGTTTTACCGCTGCGAAGAGCAGACGTTAGATTAACTCGTCTTCGTATTGGACACACAGGTTTCACACATAGACATTTGTTTCTGAGCGAGTTAAATCCTTGGTGCGAAACGCGTGATGAACCATATTCAGTAAATCATATTTTAATTTCATGTCATGACTTTAACAATCAATGTGGGTTTGATGGACTTTGTGCCATCAAACCCAACCAACCTCGTCTTTCGATGAATCGTTTTAGTTAAGCAATACATTATTAATACATGTATTGCGCCTGACATACGCAATACATGTTTTAGTTAAGCAAAGATCTCGATAAACTTTAAATGGACAGTTTTCGTTGACAAAAACACGAGTACATAAACTGTAACTTTTAAATGAAATATGTATTTTATCAACTCATTTTCAATCCTTCGTAGAAGTGATTGGAATTGGATTGATAAAATACAGGTTACACATTTCAGAAAGACCCTTTTTGGTATCTCTCCAGCAAAAAGTATTCTGATATCATTTGTTTTGACATTTCGGAGCAAACTCTGGCAGAGATAATATTTTTCACTTCTCTGTGTATAAGATTTTGCTTTTATGATCCAATGAACATGATATAATAGAATTAACTAACAGCAATCATTAATGAATGTAATTACAATGATAACATTTTACCAATTTTCTAACAGGAAGCTTTGTGATATTAGAAGATGTTTCACAATTTCTGTGAAGTTGACGATTTTTAAACATTATCCCACTCTTATTCAAGAACGGATTTAAAGAACTTTTTTACCACTTAAATTTTCTCTCAAGTAGCTAAATTTTATCACCAGTTCTTCGGATTATTTTAATATCACGTACTTTTTTTTTAATTCACTTGTTAACAAAGATATGAATCGCGAAATCTTGACTCCTTTGACTCTTCTGATAATCTTTAAAAATCTCACGAGAATGTTTTTTTACAATTTACTGTAACTGAACTAAGAAGCTTTTCACCGAATCATGCCTTTGTTTAATATCTCCGCTCCATCTACATTTAAGGGATTTTCACAAAATTTCTGAAGCCAAATTGCATTTTACCATCACTTTTTAAACACTTTTTCAAATTCTTAGCAGAGATCACTCTTGTTGTTTAATCTGCAATATTATCTTGATATGAACGACAGTGTCAATCATTCCTTCCTAAAGCAATATTCAGTTCGATCATTTTTATATTCATATAGCAGTTCAAACCAAGATGATTTTATTTAATAACTTTACAGTTTGCTCATTTACTAATAACTTCCTAAAATTAGAATAGTTTTATAAAGCTTTATTTAAATTACTTTTACATAAAATACACGCATAATTTTTTTCCTTTAAATGCATTTGAAATATTTTTGCAATGTTAATAATGATATTTATTAGCATAATTTTCCTCTCCTCATTTATTATTCTTACCCGAATATGATTTCTCAAAAAGATGTACTGTCAACCATTTTAGAGACAAATACCTCATTCATGACCAAAAATTTGTAGCTCTAATCATGTTTCTCCATGTTTAACAATTAAATGGAATATTCATTCAAATTAATGGTAATTTATTTCAATGTTCACCTACTGAATAATTCGAAACTATAAACTTATATAATGATTTAAAATCTGTTATCTGTCTTGATTAACAATGAAATTAGTCCTTGTATCGAATTGTACAACGCTCTCAGTTGGGAGTTTTTGCATACAACGAAACAGTGTTAGAATTTATGAGAAGTTGTCCATAATAAATATAAATTTATCATAATAATCACAATATTTTTCTTTAGCATGTACAGTAAAAACTTTTCATTCAAAATATTTAATAGTTTCAGGTTTTAAATCTTTAGGTACTTTTTTTGTCTTTAAAGCTTTTTCAATTGATTCGAAAAAATATTAAAAAATTATGCTTTAGTGGATATTGAAATTGTTTCTGTTTTTTAACATCATCAACATTTTGAATTCGAGAAAAGTTGTTCCAAATATTAAATAATACTGATTTCGCTATTAAAAGAGGGACTTTAGTTTCTCTAACCAACTTTCATTTTTTGAATTTTCTCTCTCGGTTCGTATTTTCTTCTTCAGCATAGTATCAAAAATGTTCTACACAAATTTCGTATCACTTTTATGAATTTCCGGCGTTAACTCTTCTTTGCATAATGGTGGAAATTTCCATCATAACACTGAATTCCTAAAAATTATATAAAAGAACAAGTTCACTTCAAGTTGATCGTGTTTGAATACTCTTTTTAATGTCCATTGCATAAAAAGAAACATCTGTCAAAAATAAACAAGTGTCACTATCAGTGAAACGAGCATGAAGTTGTCATTCTGCTGTTTGTTGTATTTGCAATAAACGTATGATTTTGTTTTTAATTTTGTTTTATTAATATTTGAGTTTCTATTGCTAAAAAAATGAAAATGAGTGGAAGAAAGGTTTGTAACACGTGTTTCTGTTATTTTTAGAGCAATTTCTGAAAAAGTTTGCATTTAATTTTTTATTTTAAATAATGACTTTGCCTGACGATGGAAATTTCCATTATGTTGTTTTTTGCTAAATTTATTCTAAGACTTTTTTAACCGTTTTCCCTTCAATTTTGAACATTAGTTATATCACCTTGATTTATTTCGCCAATAAAGAAAATTAAATGCAAAGAAGGGTTAAGGTTTTCAAGGTAAACTACTTTCACTCGATTTAGAATTATTATCTGTTTCTTCAGCAATGAAATATAAGTCGTCATATTTTAATGAATTAAAGCTTATCCTAAAAATTAACAATTAGTATATAGCGAGTACAAAAGAAAATTATTAAATACATTAACAAAGTACAGAAAAACAATAAACTCGAACAACTCAATAATATGCAAAAATACTAATAATAATGTATGTTAAAACTTTAATCACAAACTCTTTTAAAGTCTTGATCCTAAGAACATATTTCTAAAATGTAATCAAAGAAACCAACAATATCACTCACCCCAATCCTCAAAATGGAACCACTACTTTCATTTCGATTTCCGTTTTTAGGCTGGAGCTTCAGCAATTAAAAAAAAAAAATTGCAGTACAATCTTTACATATGAGAGTATCTTAATCTTAAATTATGTTCACTCTTAATTGACAGAAACACATCCCTAACTGCACAAAATTTCTTAATTTTGAGAGCAGAGCTTTGATCGAAATGCAACTCATGCGTGGATAAAGAGGAAGTGCAACTCCGATGTCGTCTTCTTTTCGTTTGCGAAGAGATGACGCAACAGAAAATAGCGTCATGACAGCCTTTGATAAGAGAATAACATTGGATAATTTTAAGTGGGAAATTGTTTATTTCATAATTATATTTAATATATATAACACATATTTATATGTATCGAATATAATTATATTTGATACACATAATTATATTTAATATTGAAAACAAAGTAATAATTGACAATTATAACTATTGAAGTAAATTATTAGATCTTATTAACAAAACAAAAAATTGAAGTTGCAGCAATAATAAAAATGCAAAAAAACCAAGAAGTTTCTAATAGTTTTATATTTTAGTTATAAAAGTGTCTATTGACTTCTATTTTGTTTCATTACAATAAATGAATCAATTTAATCATATTGCCAGCAATATTTTATACATTATAATATATCAAATATATTCTATAATGTTTTACATATATATATACTTCGATGATGATAAGCCAAATGTTTTCTAGGTTTTTATTTATTAAAGATATTTGTTTATTTAGATATTCCATAATTATATAAAGTACAATTCGTTTATAACTCTGTACAATAATCATTGCAATTGAAAAGAAAAAAGAAATCCGTATTGTTGCCGGAAATATGTCGCGTATTATTGAAAAAAGTTTACCTGAAAAATGCTACAAACATTTTATTTACGTTTTATAAACTAAATGATTATCAATTGTTGACAAAACTTATTTAAACATTGAAGTTTATTTTTGAAGGAAACTGCTTAGCAATCGTTTCAATGAGTTATAAAAATAATAAATATTAATATTTTGGAAATGTATAACAATGTATCTAAAATACAGTTAATAATGAAATCCATTCTTTTGTCTCAATAATCTTTGAAAGCTTTTGAATGGAAATTAAACTACCCCCCCCCCACACACACACCGTCACGTGATTGCCAACTATCATATTATTTAAAGTATTCAATGGTGATGTCTGCGTTAAAAGCAGGGAAAACCTTACCCGTACAACCTTGGTAATTATGTCAATATGCTTTTTCTCTCATGCACAGGAAAACATTATACTTTAGAACACAGAGAAGTTTAAATTACAAAGAGAGTGCAAGAAAATTCCGCAATTAGTGTAGGCAGAGGAAATAGCATTATGTCATTTTATCTTTTTAGCAACATTCAATTAAATTGATATTTCAACCTTGTTAAGCTGGTTTCATAATGTATTCTATATCTGGTCTACAGAATATAGTACATACTTTTAATTTATAGTTTTGATTATGCATTAGCCTACGAAATTAGCAAGTCACAAAATAAATGACCAATATGTAAATATAGCACCATATTTATCTTAAATCAAAAAGGTCTTTTATCATTCTGACGAAATGAGATATGGCAGAGGTCAATCATCTTTCAAAGCCATTTTTCATTTGAAGTAGAAAATATGTGCCACATTAGTTTTTTTAAGATTAAGCCACCGATGTCTATAGAGCCAAATTTTGTTTGAAGAATATAGTGGACGTATTTCCAAACAAGTGTTTGAAAATACATCCATCATATTTTTAAAAAATCAGAAATGTTATCATTGGTTTCATATTTGTAAATGCTCTGGCAATTATCCTGATAAAATAAGTTTTTCTTTTTAATAAAATCTGCTTATCTTGTAATAATTTCCCGCAATAAAAACAATGTAATGGTTTGTTAGTTTGAAGCCTAATGATTATTTTTGGATATGATGGCTAATTAGATCTTGACCTACAGTTTAAATTGGATTTTGAGCCACTACGAAAATCTAATACCGACGTAGGAATCAAACCCACTAACTACTGAGCCGGATGCCAGAACGCCAATTATTTGCCAGTATGACCCTAGGCAATGAATTGTTTCGTTTCGGAAATAATGCAAACACTGAAATTTCTGCTTATCAGTTTTTTTTTAAAAATAGTATGTCAATTGCAATAAAGTTTTACCTTCATACGTGTGGATGATTGAGTCTAGCTCGCTTGGTTACAAAAGATAGACAGATCACAATTTGAAAAAAAATCAACTGTCTTTATATCCTTCCGGAAATATATAAAGCAACTACATTAAACATATTCATTCTCATTGTAAAATGGCGAGAGAGTTAATCCAGTGATTCTCAACCTGTGGGGCGCGACCCCCTAGGGGGGCGCGAGCATATCCAAGAGAAAATGTTATTTAAAAAAATTGATTAAGTGACTGAAAGGAAAGAACACAAACACACATACAAAACAAAATACATTTCGATATATTTAAAAATTAATTTATTAAATTAAAACAACTTACTAAATTAAAAACAAATTTAATAATTATTAGTGACTTCCTTGGGCCTGTCTTTCAAAGCAATGTTTTTCGAAGGAGGGTTTGATATTAGAAATAGACACTCTCAGTTCTTTTTCTATATTTAGCTGAGATCTATATTTTGTCTTCAAAGAAGCCACCGCAGAAAATCCAGTTTCTCAAAGGTCAGATGTTGAAAATAATAGTAGAATGCGAAATGCCCTTGTTTTTAGTGCAGAAAACTCATCATCCACTCCTGCCCAAAATTCAAAGAGTGATTCATTACTAAATTGTCTTTTGGTTTCGCCGCTTGCCGTGAAGTCTATGAAGGTTTCTTCCTCTTCGATTGAGAGTCCTTCGGGAGTATTTTGAAATGGATCCCTCACCCACTTGTAACTTGATGTCAGTTTGTCGTCAGCAAGAAAGTACTTTTTAAAATTCTTTGCTAACATTGCTAAATGATTTTCAATGATTACCATAACAACTTTTACATGTTGCTCTTCAGCCTTGTAAGTTTTAAAACAATCATTCAAATTTGCAAACATTGTTAAATTTTCTTGCTTTAAATTTCTGCTCCACAATTCCAATTTCCTACAAAAAGCATTAACACTCGTATCCAATATATGTGTATTTGCTCCTTGCAGTTGAAGATTCAAGTTATTTAATTTCTCAAATATGTTGACCGTGTAGCTCAATTTCAACACAAATAAACTATCGCGAAAATTCTCAGCTTCCGGTCTGTTTTCCTCTTCTAGAAAAACAGCTATTTCTTCTCATAATTCATAAACACGTTGCAAAAATTTCCCTCGTGATAACCATTTTGCCTCGCAATAAAATAGTAACGCTAAATGTACTGCACCCATGTCTTTACAAAGTGCGGAAAAGATTCTTGATTTCAGGGGTCTCCTTTTTATATAATTTACTACGGTTACAACCGTAGTTAACACAATATTCAAACCAGGACTCATTTCTTTGGAAACAAAAGCTTCTCTGTGAATCATGCAATGTGTCCAGACGCACTGTCGCGATTTTTGTTTCACAAGTGCTTGAATAATTTGGAATATTCCTGACTTAGAACGAGCACCATCCGTGCATATTCCGACGCAATTTTTCCATTCTCTGTTTGCCTCGTTCATAAAATCATTTAAGATAGCAAATAAAGCGAGTGCTGTTGCTTCGAGTTCTATTGGTTTGCAGAAAAGTAATTCTTCTACTACTGACAAAATGGTGTGAGGCTTTTTACATCTGGCTATTTTATATGAAACTTTGTTAGAGACAATTAAAGTTTTATCATTCAAGACAAAGTTTTTTTAAACAATGATTTTTGCTTTTCATATGATTTTAATTTTAATTCGAAGAATTCTCTGGATTTGTTTACGTACTCACTATGAAGCGTTTCCAAATGTCATTTAAGTTTATTAGGTTTCATGCTGTCTGCCACCAACATTTGTGAGCAAATGATACACAGGGGCCTTTCTTCTTCATTTACTTCAGTACTAGTGAACCCAAAATTTAAGTATTCTTGAGAATATTTTCTCGATTTAATTTTCGAAACACGCTCATCTGTGTACTTGTTGATGCTTGTCTATCGTCTAATGCTCGCTTACGCCCGCTTAAAAATTTATCCATGATTCTGAATAAGTCTGCTGCCGTAAATATTTAATACGGTGAATTGCAATTACACGAAAATATATATAATATACACATTCAGAATAGATTCAATAGCGATAGAAGAATCGATTCGGATGAGATTGTCTGGAATTGAAATTTGCGCATAGAACTTTCTCCTTCTCCCTATGAGAAAACATTTGTTTACATCTGTGCACGCTCCTAGCCTAATTTTTTGCTGACAGGCAAATAGAAACTTCTCGCGAAACCGTGAGAATGCCCGACATGGCGGGACGCAAGAGCAATAAAAAAGCATAGGATTCTTGTGTTTTTCAATGCTGAGGATCGGTGTTGCAAAATGTCAATAAATTTCGGTATTGTTGGTAATTTGTAAAGTTTAAAATTAAGGTTGTAGTGCAGGTTTATACAAAATACTCAAAATACATTATTATTGTACATTATTGTATGCGGTGGGAAGGGGGGGGGCGCGATGAAAATTATGACTGAAAATTGGGCCGTGAATACTAAAAGGTTGAGAAACACTGAGTTAATCTGTTGATTTGCACACATCAACGGCCTCGAGAACATTGAAATGGTCCGTCAATATGTGGGGAAAAGGTTATATGAAATAAATCGATACACACATTTTGAATTGTTGTAACCTATATGCAATTTAAGTCACATGACGTGAGGGAATTTTTGCTAACAGATTTTTCAAGCTGATGAACAATGTCTCTAGAAATGGTTGGTCGTTGTCACTTTACGAGGGCTAATTGAGCTGGTATCTACAATTTATAATGGATTCCGAACCTACAAGTTAAAGTGGATACAAACAATTACGCCCGAATGGAGATTTTTGTTGTGGGACTGTGCACATAATGGAACGTTTGGTAATTATGATACTCATAAGTACACTTTATAGGGTTATCTTACATTTAATTTAAATGTTTGGTTTTAACTGGTTAATTTAATGTTTACTTAATTTAAATGTTTTTCTACAGACTCAGAGCTATGCTTCCAATTGGAGGAACAATTAGCTGACCTACACTTGTCAATCTTTTTCCTAATCACCCTGATTTATAGGAGATTTCGATAATATTGTTAGAATGATATGTATTCTCATCATATACTGATATTACCAATATACAGATCTCTACAATCATCAAAAAAGAAAAAGTTCTGAGCAAATCAATCATTTCTAAATAAACTGCTCAGTATTCAAATTTGATCAATAGTTTATTTGTATACATAATCATGATAAATAAAAATTATTTTTTATTCTCGGTGACTTGTATAGAGAGATTTAATATAAAACTATAAAAAGAGAAAAACATAAAAAAGGGTACTGAATAGAAAATTTTTTCACCCATATTTTTAGAAAATTTGCAAAATTTTTTAATCAAAATACAAAAAGAAAATTGAGAAAAAACTAAGGAAACTTATATAAATAGGTTGCCAAAAGCTCATTCTTAAATATTTTGCAGAATCTAGTATTTCATTCCTCGAGAACGCGTTTTGGTCAGGAGGTATTATATAAACGTTTAACCCCCCCCACTTTATTTCTAAACATAATAATAATTACATCAATGAACTAATAACAGAACAGCAGCAACTACCTAAAAACTTATACATAACACAAAAAAGAGAAGATATTTTCTGGGAAACTTCCTTGTAGCACTTATATACCCCAGATTTTACAGGGAAAGTAACTGTAATTATAACCATTGAATTTCGAAATACGAGAAAAATCTAGAATGGAATTGCTTTGAATTAGAGGAGCTTTTGTTAATCACTCAACGGTCAATTTTTACTTATGAGAGCTAATTAAACTGAGAAATACAGTATAAAGTGAATTCCGAACCATCACAAACAAACATTCTCAAGGTGGAATTCGAACTCACAAACTGTGGTTCGAGTAGGAATCGAATTCATGAATTGATCTGCGTACAACTGAACATTTTATGAATTTGATTTAATATTCAGAATTGACATGCATACTAAAAAATGTGGAATCGTAAATGAATTGTTTAAAGATAATCAGTCATTTTGAGCATAAGAAAACTGCGAATGCAATTTTGATTGTATTATTGGTTTCGAATTTCGCTCTTCGTGAATTTTAAATTGTATAATTTTTGAGTATTTGAATTTGTTAACTCAAATGAACTTATTATTTTTTCTGAAAGTATGATGACTTAATTTTAATGAAAATACCTAAAGAATTTCTGACTATACAAAAAATACTGACTGATCTCGATAATCACGTGGAGGATTAACGTCTGCCTCTGAAGGTCACAAATTATTAAGGAACTGATAACTCTGAAGGTAACCTTTATTATCTATTCTGATATCACTTTTTCTGATAAAGAAAAAAATATATCAGAATAAAACATTTATTTATCCCAATAAAGTCAAAATCATAGATGAATTGTTTTCCCTTTGTAAAAGAAATATAATCAGACTGTAATTCTTCCCAAATTGAAGTTATATAAAAAATATTTTGAAAGTTATATTTTTAAGGTTGGCTCTCTCCCAATTCATTTTATTGATTGAACTTTTGGCACTACTTACAGGGTAAACATTTGAAACTTTGAAATATAGTTTGAAATTTTGCACTTTTTATTTTTATGTTAATGTATCATAATTCAAGATTAATTTTATGATTGAAACCTTGCTGTATAAGATTGTGCTATTATAAAGGTTTCCAGGTCTTCAAAGGGTAGATGTCGTTAAATATATATTTTTAAAAAATAAATATGAGTGAGTGAGGGACACAAACTTAATAACAAGTTAGTAAAGTGAGAGGACCAGCTTCACTGCTAAATGGTTGGGATCGAACCCTTGAGCTCTCATTCCTTATCATTAACTATGGCTTAGAGGCTGGAGTAGCACGATCTAACCACTAGGCACGGTGAGCCCAATCGTAATTTGTTGATCATTTCAAGTTTTTCATACATTCAAAGCAAGAATCAGAAACTGAATTACCATGCTTTATTTTGTAAAATTATAATTATACTTTTCAAAAGCTAAAATATATATAATATTTGCAAATTATAATTTATAATTTTTAAAATTTCAAAATATGAATTTATTATTATTAAAATTTAAAAGTTGATATATTATTTTAATGGTAATGCAAGCTTTTTTTTGTAAAACTCATCATGTAAGAGTATCAAAACAAACAAAAAGTAAAACATTATAATTTCATATAATATTAGTCACCCAATTTCATGGCAAAAATTAGAGTTTTTAAATATTAGATTTTTTTTCTTGTTGGTTTTCTTAATTTTTACAGCATATTTGAATTTAGAAATATTCCTAACATTTCTTATCTATAATATTAAAAAATGTAAATGATTTTTCTCTGATTTAAACATTTTTAATCATGTATTAAATATATTTGAATTAATTGTGATATAAATATACAAGAGAATAAAATTAAAGCTAAAAAAGAACAATATTTAATTAGAACAATAATTAATACGAAGAAAATAAAATCCAGTTATAAGTTTAAGTAACAAAAGAAATGGGTATGGGCGAACACTTACCTAACATACAAGTATTTCCAATACGTGGATAGGATATTGATGTAAACAAATTACACGAGCTTTACTTCTACTATTATTTGGCGTCTAATTTTGTCGCCAAGTTCTTTGTTGACAATACTACGTCGTAGAATTAATGCATCTGACTTGGTAACAGGTTGGCTCTGTTTGCTAAAGTTCAAAATTGATATTACTATCATGTGATATTGGAGATAAGAGTTCGTTTACAGAAAGAACTGTATCAATAAGAGAAGGTGAAAAAAGAAGATAATTTTAAAAGTTATCTTCTAGGAGCAAAAATTCTGTTCTTGAAAACGATTATTCGCCATGCATGATATGACTAAATAATGATAAATGCGAATAAAAAGGAATTGTCTCTTTTTCATATTATTTTCCTGATTATGTCTCACGTTGAAATGGAGTGTGGGTTAATTTATTCTAACAAGATATTTGATTTTGCTTGGAAAAAATATGTCTTAAAGTAACAGTTTTTTAGATTCTTGAAATTTTACATTTTCTGTAAATAAAATTGTATAATTTACTTAAATGTTTGAGAAATGTTTTTCAATTTATTTTTATAACATTTGAGACATTGAATTGTTGATTTATGGTGACATAACAATCTATGATGTAAGAAAATTTTTGAATTTTGTGAATTATATAATACATTATTTTTAAAAATTATATTCTCCAAATAGAACTTCAACTTGATTTTGTTAAAAATAATATTTTTATGTATTGTCTATCTAGAGAGCTAGATAGTGATTCAAAATAGTGAGTAAACAGTGTTCCGAACTAGAAAAGTGAATTTAATTTATGATCTGCTTACTGATCTATCTAGATTACCTGGTGAGTCATAATACCGTCTATTTATAATAAATAAAAAGGTAAATATTTAAATGTCGCAAAAGATTTTAATTTATAAAGTCTAATTCGATTTATAACTACAAAATTGGATTCAATTTATATTGTGTATTTGCTTGACCCGGCATCTACATTTTATGTAAAGGACGTAATTTTGCACTTAGCAAAAGAAAATGCAAATATGTAATCGAAAACAGAAATCTTTCTAATTACTATTTAGTTAGAAACACTTTGGATAATATTCTGAAAGAATTTTTACTTGCACAAAAATCCAGTGGAGTAAATATTCTCATATTTACTAGAGTGTTAAAAATAGGTGATATAAACACATGAAAATATTTGTACACAGATTACTCAAGAATTTAGAAATGCCATTATAAAACAGATAAGCAAGAAATACAGCGCCTTGGATATGGACTCGGATACATTTGAAATAAATATCGTATATATATTGCCATTTAATTTTAAATTTATTAATAAATTATTTTTCCTTTATTTTGATTGGTATTTTAATCATATTAAGGTATTGATTGCATCTTCTTTATAAATTTTATTAAATATTTGTAAAAAATTCTTACTAAAATAAATTGAACGCGAGGAATTGAAGTAAATATTAATTATTATGAATGTGAGGAACTTCTATTTTCTTTTTTGATGTTAGATTAAGTTGTACTTAATGTACTTCTAGCTTCTAATTTTTTAATCACAGTCAACTGAGGTTGTCTATCACTTTGCTAGTACTTTACTCTCCATTTCACGCTACTCTAGCGGAAGGACGATGGATACTACAGATTTTGAACATGCGTAGATCTTATCAGCAGGACTGGGTGAGGTATCAAACCCTCCACCTTAAGAACCATGCTTTTCCCCCATCAAACTAACACAACTCTTCGTTTCTGAAGCTTTTATAAGCGCTTAAAATAAACACCATTAAGCTCCATCAAGTTAAATACACGCAATCTTCTCCTAATTTTGAAATAGTAAGTGACGATATCAAAAAACTGAATCAGATGTTTAAAAAGAAAAAAAAATTAAAATTACCAACAATAACCAACGTTGCATTAGGTATTGGACTTACTAACTTCTGAACACTGGAGTGACATTCTTTCTTATAAAGCTACTATGGTACTAAGGTTAAAAAATAAATAATAATACAATTTCAAATGTGTTCAATTATTCCTTTATAAATTAATTAATTTTTAAGGCGAAATTGATTTTAAATAAATTGATTTAATTATAGCTTTTAAAAATAAAACTACAAGATTCTAAATATTTTAATTTCATAAAATTTCTTAATACTGAAAATTCTGTGAATTTTTTGTATAATGTGTTTCGCTCAATTCTACTTATGATTTTTAAAATTTGTACTGCTTAGAACATTTCCAACTGTTTATTGTTGTCAACTGAAACCCTTCAATTCAACAACCAGCTATATAGCTCGATGCTTGAATCAACTAAAGATCGTTGTGCTGAAAAGAACCATATTCATTAAAAGGTCCATAATATCCTCTTCTAATGTGGCGTGCAAATAGGCAAAGAAGAAATGTAGCGTGTCAATTTCGTCAGTTAACTATAGTTCAGAATTATGAGATAGTTAGCTGTTTAGTCTCTACGGTCGACAGAAATAAGCAATCTTATTGCAACCTAACCTAACTCAACAATTATTACAAGCAATCATTTGCCAAGTAATGGACGACCACACTACCAGTAAACATTTGTACAAAATTTAAGCTGAAATCTAATGATATTTTTAAGCATTTTAAAATCATCTCATCTTCTATTGTACGAGGTTGATGGATATCTAATATAGGATATGATCGTTTCTGGTCAAAGTAATATAAAGGAATGAACAATTCCTAAAACCTTACATTAATCAAATTGTTATACATAATGCAATTATCGGAAAGTAAGGACACACTTTTTTAAGATTTTTTTCAGTTACAAATGTGCACAGAATGAATATTTTTACATTTGTGGTAATATAAAATTAATAGAGTTTGTAATTTTTCATTGAACACACGAACTGTTTAATATTTAATCTCATTTATTTTCTACAATAATTACAAATATAACTAGTAAAGAATAATCGCAAGGGATACTAATAAATATTTGATGCACAAGTAAATTATCATTTCATATCCAACGGTATAGTAGTTCCTTGAGATAGGTCGTTAGCAGCAGCCAAAGTCAAGTAAGCCAAGAAATGCCTGGAATTTATATCGCATCATTTCCTTTTATCATCAACTATTTTGTTGATTAAGACAACAGCAAAAACGTAAACAAACTTGACTACAAAATTGACAATCATACCATATAAAATATTTGCATATGAAACAATTGTTATTGAAAAAAACAGAATGTTTTCCTTTAGTTCCATAATAAACTATTACTTATCACTGTAGGTAAACATACGGGACTTCGCAGAATAAAAACATTATTGATTGCATTATTATGTAATAGTTTTGGAAATATATAATTTTGTCATCCGACCCAGTCATTTATTTTAATCCTCTACAATCTTTCAATAACCAAGAGACGTCAGAAATTGCACACGTAATGAGATAAGAAACATTATCCTTCTGATTTATAATGAAAAACCTTCCTTCTTTTTGCCTCTTCAAAAATGTACCGCTACACTCAAAGCAACGGTTTCCGAGTTTCTTTTTCTTAGTTTCAATCTTAGTAATTGAGCGGGAGGAGAATTTCGTAAGAGTGGAAATGCAGTGATTTTGAAGTTTCGGTTTTTAAAATGTGTGTTTCATAAGTTTCGCTAGTGGCTTTTGCAATCAAACAACTAAAAATCATTGGATTATAATATTTATATATACAGACAGAACTCGTGTCTATGAAGAGATATATAAAGGCTGAGCGCATTGCTACTACTTTTATTTGTATTGAAATGATTCGCACAAGAGTTTTCTAACAGCAATATGAGCTTCTGATAAAATTCAACCAACTTCGAATGTAAAAAGCAAAAAAAAAAAAAGCAATAAAAAGCTGGTTATATTATGCATTCCATCTCAGAATTTGCAGGAACTACACTATTTTTTGATCTATTGTGCTATTTATATGCTGAGAATACATAATTTCAAATGTTATTCTTCATCATGGACAACTCAAAGTCATCCTGTATCTATTTAATATCCAAGACAGCAACAGTTTCAAAAAGTATTCACTGCTATCAGAAAGCAAAACTGCATGAAATAACAGCACAAAGAATTGTGGGAATATATAACTGGTTAATCTGCAATGATTTTCGAATTACTGTTAAATTTGTTGTAACTATAAATATCAGATATTACTCAAGGAAATTTATTGACAACACTTTTTCAACCTCTATTTGAGATGTGAACACATCGGATGAATCATATGACTGAAATTAAATCATTTGGTTATATGAGTCACTATCTTAAGTGCTCAGAATTGATGGTAGCAATTGAATTTATGGTAGACCCACACAGTAGTTTGTAGGTACAAATTATCGATAATGATTATAAGATTCTATTTGATAGATAAAAGCACATGCTGTTCTTATACAATATGGGATAGGTTTGTTCATCACAGTGTATGAATCATTGATTAAAACTACTTGTTTACCGAATTTCAATCTTAGAAAAGTCCATGCAAAATGAGTTTTCCAAGATAACAGTGTTTGGACACTTGAAATATATCCTTCGAAAAATATATCCAGTATAGTCAAAGGCAATTCCTTTGAAGATCATGCGAGAATTCTTAATGTGGTTTAAATATTGTTCAAATTCCAGTAAGTTATGAAGAAACGTTTTGTCCTTAAGGTACTCTGAAATCTGTTCATTCTATAATTATTTGTATCCTTTAACATGGCAAGCAATAAGTTTTTCTGTTCAAACTGAAGCAATTACATATTGTAAATAGTTATATCCAGCTACTTGAAGACCATTTAATGGCTTTCATAAACTTCATGTGGTTAATAGAAAAAGAATTTTCGAAGATTATTATGTGCCTTTTCATTTACTCAAAAACGATTGCTTTTGCGAATGGTATAAAGAACCGACTGCTAAATGTCAAAAAATAATTTAGTTATCTAGATCTCCAGACATAAATTCCTGTGCAATATTTTGCACGTGATCAGTAGGTCATTTTGAGCACAAAATCCTCCACTGGGAGAACTTTATTTATTATGGGAGACCTTAAAGCTCCCTCCTGGGGAAATATTAACCAATATGGTTGAATATTTCCCCAGGAAATCTTCAATAATTTAATACGAAGTCAATTTTTGCATTTATTCCCAGTTTCCCAAAATATTATGACTTTTTAGATTTCAGTTTATAATAACAGATGCTAATTTTTGAGAAGGAGCTTGGTCAAATTAATGGCGTTGAATTCAGTTAAATTCTTGATCTATTTATGTATGCATTAATACGACTCATTTGCCTATATATTTGCTTCTTCGTTTCTGAGTTTGCCTACATTTTTGTATGATATATATATATATACACTGCTGGCCATCTTAAATGCAACATCCTGAAGAAGCATGCAAATAACATGGAAATTACAACATGCATTAGCGGAGGCGAGATATGCAAACGATTAGAATTTCAGTGGCGTTTAGGCATCTGTGGCGCCACTTCAAAGCGATATTTAAGGCTTGGAGATTTCGACGATTTCAAGTACAGCAATTCTGTACGTGTTTTTATTTTATTATTTATTATTTTTTTTAAAGGAAAACGAGAAATTATGCCTCGTAGAAACCAGCGATCATTTTTTGATCAAGTATCCTAGTTCGACAGAAGAAGGATAGTAGCCTACCAAGATTTTGGATTATCTTTCAGGGAAATCAGTTGTCTGTTGGACAAAACCAAACAGCTGTAATGTGGATATGTGATCGTTGGATGCAGGAGGATACGACGGACCGACATGTTCGATTGTATCCACCTCAGTTCACCATTTCACGCGATGACAGGCAAATTGTGCTCATGGCAATGACGGATCTCTCAGCCACATCATGAACCATATCATTGCACATTCAATCTGTAACGCATCATTCAGTGTCTCCGCGTACCATTCGATGCCGTTTACAACAGAGTGGTCTGTCCGCAAAATGTCCATTGCTTTGTCTACCTTTGGCACAGAACCACAGACGTCTCCATCACCAATGGTGCGATGAAAGAAGAATGTGAACGGCAAAATGGAAGGAAATTATCTTTACTTATGATTCAAATTTCTATCTGTAATACCACCATGTTCGCATTCGAGTCTGGGGACACCTTAGCGAGAGGATGCTGATCAGCTGCGTTATGCACCTCCACACAGGTCCTGCACCGGGTATTATGATGTGGGATGTTATTGGATATCCCTCTCGCACTCCTTTAGTACGCATTGCGAGTACTTTAAACAGCCAGCGGTACATCTTCGAAAGTTTTAGAGGCATTGTCTTTCTTTACCTTCAGGGCTTGCCCACAGCCATTTGTCAACAAGATAATGCACGAACACATGCATGGCATTGTCTGAGAGTTCTTTAATCGCAAGATTAAATTGTTTTCTTGGCCTGATCGCTCTCCGGATCTTTCTCCAATAGAAAACATGTGATCCATGGTTGCTGAACGATTGACCCAGATTATATCCTCAGCTGCCACACCAGATCAACTTCTTCAACGTGTGGAAGCTGCTTGCTCTGCAGTACCCCAAGGCACATCCAAAGTCAGCGAAGTGTGGTAGCGGTGATCTCCAACAATTGCGGGTACTTTGGCTAATGATTTTGGCAGGAATCATACTTTACAGTAGTCTATGAATTTAATCATTTGATGATTGGTCAACATGCTATCTACAAAATAAATTTTATTGTGATATCTCTTGTCTTTCTTGGTGTTGGAATTTGGGTGGCCAGCATTGTTTATATATATATACACACATGTAACAGCGTCCAGAACATTGCAAATAACGACATCTGTCGTCCCATTATTGCACACAGTTTTTGAGCAATGACGCTTGCTGATTGGTTTTAGATTTTCACCTGTTGGTTGATATCACACATCCACTGCAGCTGTTGTCTGGAGTAGCCACCACGAATTATTCTTACAATTGTACCTATGGTTTGGAAGGCCTTCCAATCACGCGAAACAGTACTCTTATAAATTCCGATACACGTCCCTCTTTCAGATTTCCGATCTTTCTTTCTCGTGAGAAGTCATATAAGTGATTTCTTTATACCATATTTCACTAAAGCCTTATTTCATTCAGATGAAAGAACTCATGTGCACTTGGAGGGAATGCCCAATTGCAAATGAATTTTCTCAAGACTACAATAAAAAGGAAGATGGAGACGTAGGTGCATATCTTAAATTGCATCTCCATCTTTCCTTTCGAAGTAATCTTGAGTTGCACACACCAACTGCAATATCAACATTAAAAATAAAATAAATATAATGAAAAATGTGCTATAGTAATTTCTACACTATTTGTACTTATGTTTGAGCACTTTGTTACACTAAAAGTGCTCCAGGATCTGTATGTAACAATATATGATGGAATGAGATGTGCTATAAGTCGATGTTTCGTAATGTTAAATTACATAGTATTGTAAATCAGATGATGAGACTATAGGCATCTGACCTGGCAACTTCCAAATTTTACTGCTCCGCACCAGCAGAGAAAAGTAGAAACAAGCCATAACCAATTATTGAGAATAGACCTTACTTATGAAATGGTCTTAGCTGAATCAGGATTGAATCTACTGCCTTTCTACTACAAGCATGGTCACTCCTTATATGCAAGCTCACTGTCTTCAATAATGATGGATAAACTGAATAAAGGAGGAGAGAACGACATAAAAAATACATTTATTCCAAATATCCTTTATAGTTGTGATTCTTGCTTCCTATAGCAGAATTTCAAATATAAATAGATAAAAACGTTCATAGTTTGTAATTGCTTATAAGATAAAAATGAATGTTTCTTGAGCTTCAACAATTTGACAAATTTTTATTGAGAATTTTCTTGTTCCTTGGCATTAAAATACCTTTGCACCAGGTTTGACATTAAGGTCTGTAAAAAATTAAAAAAATACTAAAATAATTATGGTTATTTCTAATTACTTAATGACAAAATTTTTACAAAATATGATACTTTGATAACTTTGAAATTGATACTTTAAATCTATAATATACGTATGTGTGTGTGTGTGTGTGTGTGTGTGTGTGTGTGATACTTTGAATCGTATAATTCAAAGTATCATACGAGAAGAGTATCATTTCTCATATGATACTTTAAATTATCATACGAGAAAACTTTAAATTGATTCTGTAAAATACATTTAAAATGATATTTTGAAATATTTGTTTTTAAAATCTTTTATTTTAAGGATTTCATTCGTATAAGTTTTGTAAAATTTACCCCATCAAAGTTTGCTTCAGAATTTCAAGAATGGTATTCTGAATTTTGAACCTTAAATTTATAATTACAACCTTTATTTCCGAACATTTATGAGGATTATCTGTCACACGTATTTCTAAGAAAATTGCGTAATTAAATTGGTTTATTTAATTGCGTTAGCTCCCAGCTGGCTTTTTCTTCCAGTAGAACCGTTACTTATGGCAATTATACCTCAGAGTTTTCAATTCTGTTCTAATATCGAGATCATCACCAATGTTCAAAGACGATAATAGACGGAAGCGATTTTAATGTTTCTATTATGCATTTTCGTTTTCAACTGGTTATTAGAAGCAACAATTTGTAAGAATTGATTGTCTTTTAAAAGCACACAAATATGTTTTTGATATTGATTAACCTATTAACTTATACTTGCTGATAAATTAATGAAACTTCTTAAAAAGACCATGCTATTTCTAAAGTCTACTAGTAAAATTTCCCTAAAATTCTCGGTGCGGATTGTTGGCATTATATTGAAGCTGATTGTATTATGATATGCATACAAAGTCATACATATCAGAATTTTTAATTGATATCATTCACTGTTTTGATGGTTTGTGATTGCTGTGAAATATGAAGAGTAGTGCGATTGATATGCTGAAAGGATGTCTTATGTAGAATTTTACTGTCATAGTGTATTCTATTAAATAGAGCCCTAGTGTTTCTTGGTTGTTAGGAGAGCATAAAGGAATTCCAAATCTATAATAGTGGGTGGTGAATAGCCCATGAATGGTGATAGAGTAATTTTTGACTTTTTACTTAATAGTGATCTGTGGAAGTTTTTGGTCATATTATCCATATAAGAAAGTATGTCTACCATGAATGCTCTTTTGTTTCTTAGATTTCATACCAAAAGCACACAGTTTTGATTGAGAGTTTTTGAGTAACTTAGAGCTTCATTTACTACTAAGTCATCTCTTTCATGTCCTTCTGTTCCATTTTATACAAAGTGTATTAGTATGGCTTAATGCTAAATAGACAATTGTAGAAGTTAATAGTCCACAGTAATTTGGTAGGAAAATACGGCGTTCTCATGCTCAGAAAGTCGTGAATTTGATAACTGCCACATCTTTTTGTGGCGGTCTGTGAGCGTTAAAAATTTACAGGACCTAATGTTTCACGGTATGGCTTGGAAAGAAAAAAAAAGCCACTTCAAGCAACGACTGGGCTATTAGGTAATGGCACAAATATTATTTAGCTTTGGCCATCGATACAGGCCTGTAGAAATACACAGATGGAAAGAAGTATAAAGCAAAGAATGGTTTTACGCAAGGGAATATTGGAAAATGATTTCTTACGAATCTGCGTTTTTTTGATAAAGCAAGATTTTAGTTTTATTTAAATCCATTTATTTTGTAATAATTTCAGTTTTTATTTGTTTATAAGTATACGGTCATAGTTTGCTCATAAGGGTTTACTCAATCAGTTTATAGTATAAAGTGAATTCCAAATTGCAACAATGATGAGAGTGCGCAAGTTGTTTTAAATCAGAATTAAGTGCTGATTTTACCTTTGAATTGATTTATAATTTTCGCAAATTCTCCTCACACAAAAGAAAGCAACTTTCGGTGGAGATAATTTTAAACATTAAAAGTCGTATTAACATAATAGAAAGTGATGATGCACATCCCCTTGTGTAGCAGAGCTATATCAAACCCATGAGTTTTTTCACCCTAAAAAAGTTCAAATCTAAAAATGGGTTATTGTTAAGATTGTGCTTGGATATGTCTAGACACGATAAAAACATGGCCAGGAGAAGCCTGTTGAATAGAGCACTTGCTGCAGACCTCGTAGTGCTTAGGACCCCCAGGGAAAGTCATACGAACGAAGGAGCCCACTGAGAAGACGAGCAATAATGGTCTGATTTCTACGACGCAAGACTCAAAGAGCTTCCCGACCAATAAATAGGTGTCGTATTCATAGGTGGCGAAGTGGGCAGCTTCTAAGTCTAAAGACTAGAACGCCAAGGGTAAAAACTGGCTTGATGCATATAGACTTCAGCTGGATAAAAAGGATAAATCACATTAACAGAAAGTAGTTAAAAAAGGTGTCAAATTAATTAAAAAAAGTAATGAGCTCAGACCGAAAACGGAAAACATTTAATTGTTGAGTATTATGCTCTCAGTCTTATACACAGGCGTCATTTTTTGGGAAAAATTAAGAAAAATCAATTTAAATACCAATTTAATCATTCAATCATTGTAAAATATGCCGGTGCAACTGCAGCTAAGTTCAATTTTCTCCGAATGTGTTTTACTATACATTCCCAATAAACTTCTAGTAGCTCACTCAATAGATAAGATGTAAATGCAAATACATACACATGTACATATTTTGTGAGATAATTATCTTCAATTGTAATTTTAACAAACTAACAAACTTTATTGAACATTTGTGAAAATTAATTTGCATTGATATGATATTAAACTGGATTCTTTCCTTTTTTTATTAAAATCAGTTTAACTCCATAAAATACCTCTTTGAAACAAAATGAAAGTATGGATCAAGTGACTTCTTAAATCTTGCTAATATTACGAATTGGTAAGAATTTTTTTGTTTTTATATTGTAATACAACATTCATAGATAGCCGTGACGTCACATATTACAGTAAAAGTGTGGTTACATGTTTCTATGAAAATAATTTTTAATTCATTCATAAAAAATGAATAAATAGTGATTTTTTTCTATTTCTTAAAAATTAAAAACCAATATACAAATTGTTATCTATTCTGCATAGTCATCTTCAGAAGTTCATGGGTTCGATTCTCAGCTTGGGCGAAGATACATGTAATAGTTTGTAATCAACCTTATAGATTAAATCTGGATCAAGCTTGGACTAAATTTTAAGTTAGAGTAATAAACTTTTTAGTTTATTACTCTAACTTAAAATGTCTTCCAAGAATACGTTTTTATAAAAATGCATTTTTATTATGTATTTTTATAGTGTATATGTATTTTTATAATATATTTTTATAAAAATTAAATTTTTTAGCACATTAGTGCTAAGAAATATTTCTTACTTGGTAGGAAAGTTCATCCACTTCCTTATCGCTTTTATATTCTATGTAAAAGCATCTCTAAAAGAAAAAAGTAAATTACAAAAAGTCGACAACAGCAATTGCTATACATTGGACTGAATCGAACAATAAAAATGTAATTCAAATTAAATTCTAATGGAATTTTTTCTCTACATTGATTTCTTTAAAATAAAAAGCAATGCTTTTATATATGCTCTGGATAAATACATTGAAAATTCATTTATTTGTAATATATTTAATGTCGTGACATTGAAATTAAAAATTCTCATTCATTAATTTTATAATTTGGGTACACATTAATTTAATATTTAAAATTTAAATCGATTTTTATATTAATTACGCTTGTAATATTCATAGTGTAAAGAAAATTTAGCAAGTGAAGAACATAAAACTTTATTCTATTACTTCCAAGACTGAAGTTACGTTTCACTTTTAATTGTGAAAGAAAATTTATGTTTAAAATTAAAACAATTGCAAGTAGAAGGATAAAAAGTTTACGAGCAAATGTTTTTGTAGATTGTCAAAAACTGAAAGTAATCCCGTGAGATTGATAAAGTACTGTTAATAAAAGGAAAACCACACAATCTACACTTCAAATAAGATGAAAAAAATTTATTTCAAAATTTAAAGTATTTCAACAGCGAAAATGTATGAGTTCAATTTCAAATTCACTGTTAAATTATACAACTTAATTAAAAAAATTTCATTACATAAGACCTTTTTAAATATTGATATTATATATCTTCACGAACGAGGTATTCAACAATTTTATTCATGCATATCCATAACTCTTTTTTTACAAACACATATGACACATAACAAACTACTCTATTAAATACTTCTTTAGCATTAATGCATTAAGGATTGCTTGTATGGTGAACAATTTATATTAGCTAATTATTAAAATTGAGTGGCGTAAATACTTCTATTTATGTTGCATTTTTGTTAATACTAGTTGAATTTCATGGCCATTCCTATGGCCAAGGCTATCATCAAACTCAAACTATTAGCATATTATTTACATTTAGAAAAAGTAGTTTAAATATGATGTAAACAAGTTAATTTTGATCGTTCATAATGAGTGATGATTCAAGATTTCATGATTGAAGGGTAAGGAGTTTGACATTAAAGTTTTCACCAACATGTACCACACTTGATAAAACGAATGCTTTTTTGTTTCTTAGTAAAAATGGGAATAGCAATACAGTGTTTTTATTATATTGTAGTTCATATTTGATGTTTTGTGGTTTTGGTAAATTAAATTCTTGAGAAGCCAATAGCTATTAAGAAAACTATTACTTACAAAAGAACAAGAGGAGATACTAATAAGTAAGGCTAACAGCAAATGGATTAAATAAAGAAAAGGGTATAATATCAATTGTTTTTCAAAATTTATAAAAAGAAATTTGACCAGGGATATGTTTACGGTTACACTCCTATTTGTAACTGTTTTTATAAGTTACCTTTTTCTTATCATATTATATATTTTTGCGGGTTCACAGTTAGGATATTTTTAATGATATTATTTTGATTACGGTTATGGTGAAATCAATGAGTATTCAGTTAACTTCTTACAATTTAATTACCCAAAGAAAATTATTGAGAAAATATATTTTGTAAAAGCTTTTCGGTCTTCCAAAACGTGATAATGTGATCAGTTCCAAAAGAGGACATTTCAGCCAGGAATAAGCGGACATTGGCAATGTTTAACTTACATCCTATATTATCCCATCAAATTTCTTGTCAGAAGTGTACCTTACAAAGCTCTTTTACGATTCTCCATATCCATTGCAATATGGTATAGAATGCAGACTCTAAACTGGAAATCCCAATAAGATTAAATTTCTTTAATTCAAAACTACATTGCTTTATCTCTACAGGCATTATTTATTTTTGTGGTCTTTGTCTCAGCATACATTGTACGTAATATATTATACGTAACACACATTCTACAACTAAATAAGTTTAGTACATTATCTAGAATTGCTAATGTTCTTGAGCTATTTGAGAATCTATATGTCTATAGGAATTGAAAAGTACCCTGAAAGAGAACTTCGCTGTCGCTCCTGGCAAATTCTGAGAAAGAGCTTTGCTGTAATTTAAGAAGAAGACGAAAGCATTCACGGTGGGCAGGAGATTGAAAGGGCTGGGGAGGGCCGTCGAGTCCTCCAAGAAATGCATCCACAGCTTTGTCCGGGCGAATTTAAATTCAGTGTCTGCGTTGTCCTAGAAAAAAAAATTACCAATTTTGTATTAATATTTTACAAATCAATACTTGATGGCCCAAGTTTTAATGTCAAAGATATTTAGTTTTGGTAAGTATGTAAGTAATTGATTATGCCACACATACATTTATATTTACTTAAAAACATAATTATAACTACATTTAAATGTTTATTAAATAGCTATTTTATTAGGGATAATTTACTCAGTAATTTTTATATAATTACAAGGATTTGTCTGAAACTGCATGACATACAGAGGTATCCATGTTTCCGATTACCCATAACCAGGAACGTTGTAAATAGCTTTTCCTAAATGCTGGGCTTGAAAGATAATGATGTTATGTTGAAAAAGATTTCTTTCAGTGTCTGTTTTTGGTCTTTGCGTCTATTGAGAAAAGTGATGGAATTTTCCTAGTAAAGGATATATGTTCATTGAACAATAAAGAATGCATTCGGGAATGTAAAAACACTTTTCCTACACATTTTATCTTCTGTCGAATTAACATCACAAGAGTTACCTTCGTTATTTACATCAAAGACATACAATTGACAAAACCCTTTTATCCCCAGCATTTCATGGTTGATAAAAACATGTGTGATATATCACCATTAATCTTACATATTTTTTTCTAATATCAATTTTAATTATAATTTGTGCAGATTGATCAGTTTTTATTCTGTTTCTTTACATTTTCAAACTACAATACCAGGATAAAACAGTTTTTTTACCGACTTGTTATTTTAATAAAGATATACTCAAGCATTAGTGTACTTAATATTAATATATCTAAGTACACTCGGAAATATATTTTTTGTTGTGGAAAATGCCAAATTTAACTGGAAAATCAGCTTAACAAAAATAATATACAACAGTACACAATTTAAATTTCTTGACCAAGTTAGATTTAAATTATCTGTCCAATAATTATGAATTATAACAAGAATCGAAATTTGTTTATACAAATTTAAAATACATCATATTACACGAAGGAAATTTTTAGACAGCTCAAGTTGTACAGAAGTAGCTTATACTTTCCATCTTCAGAAGATAAATCAGGAGTGACTTACAATGATTCTCTGGAAGGTGTTGGAGAGGACCGCTATGAGAGTGTTGACTAGTGCGATTACCATCATCAGCTCGTAAACGGCAAATAGTGAGAGGCCCACCCCTTCAGTGAAGGCGTGCTTATTGATGACCGGTTTCTTCTTGTCACCCGACAGATTCTCTATGACTACATCCGTCGACTCCACGGGAGACATTCCAAACATCCCCCAGAAAAGAGTTGAAAAAGAATTGGAAAACCTTAAAGGGGGAAAAAAACAAGGACTTTTAAGGTTGCAAGCTTTAACTTATTAAATTAATTTAAATATAATAGGAATTTGACAACCAAATATATAAGAAATTTTGATAAGAATTATATTATTCAAATTTTTGACATGGAAGGTATATAAATAAAATTATTGCTATCAACCTGTAAGTAATAGCAAAATAAAATTGTGCTTCATTTGTGAGAATTATTTATGATATTCATTTGCATTAGTTGATTAGGTGATCAACGAAATTCAATTTATTACTGATAAAACTGTTCAATAAAAGTAAAATTATGGTGAAATTACGACATTCAATGTGGCTCAATATTTTTTTTATTAATAAGAAAAAATTATACTTTAGAGTTTTTCAGGTCAAGTTATGTGACTCATTTGTTAAAATTTAAATTGTGATTGATCCTCAAACACACCCGACAATTCAATGTGGTCTCTTTAGTACATTACCAAGCGTGATCTTCATTTTTGTGTTTAAGGTATAACACTTGGAAGCTCTAGGTTTAACTTAAAGAGGCTTGAGTTTATTTTTGATTAAAAGTCAAACTTGCTTCATACAGTTAGAACAAGATGACGATGCTTCGAACTTACGTGCTAAAAGAAGACAGCTGTGTCCTTGTCTCCCCCTTCTCATTGGTTTGTGTCATACCATTGTAATAAGCGTACATCCTTGTCAAAGGCACGGAAAATGAAGTGTTGATCAGAAAACACAAAATCAAGAAATATCCTATTTGGATGGACATTTTCCCCAAGGACACCTAAAAGGCAAAAGCAAGGCTGGCTGTATATTTGGAATCAACACAGTACTATTGCTTGGTTTAATTTCTAAATTTTTGTTTAATTTTTGGTTTAATTTTTATTTTATAATATAACATCGTTTCATCAGAAACTTTTGATTTTTGATTATTCTTGTGTGAGAAATTCTCCGTAAAACCATATGAAGAATTCGTGCATATAATAATATTAAAATGCACAAATACAAAAAGTATGACAATAAAACATACCTTTACTTTTTGCAATTAGTTTTCTACAATTAATGAGATATATTAAAAGCAGATATATTAAGAACACGTTGAAAAGAACTTAAGACAGCCCATGGCACAATTTCTTGGGGAAAAGATATGTTACCGAAAATTTACGAACTGTTTGGTGACGGATATTTCATTGTTGTGTTTTGTAAGAAAAATGTGCTTAGACGTTTTCTAAATGAACATATTTAAAGGGATACACATTCATTAACGTCCAAATAATATTACAAATAAGAATTATTTGGTTTTTTTTTATCTTAATTTATTTTAGGAAAATTTGGATTTTCCACACCTAAATCATGATATTTAAAGATATCATTTTGGTTATATATCTGAAATGTACACATTTCTGATAGTTTTGATTACTTTCGGAAAGGAGAGTTTTTATTTTGGACCATAAATCCCTTTTTATAACATAAATGGGATTATTTAAAACATTATTTAATATTTTTTAATATTTATTCATATTTTACATTAGATTATTTTTGAAATAATAATGGTTTTTTAATAGCTACTTCTATTTTAATAACATTTGAAGGCTAGTTTATGTGAATGGAATGTGATAAAATTGATCAATCATTCATGTCGAATAAATATATGAATCCATTTTAAAATCTATAGTACTTTATAATTAACTTACATTTGAATAAGACTAACATGGTCGGTATTTTAAAAGCATAGGGAAGCATTACGTAATAGTGCTTTAAGAACATGGGCTCACAAGTGCAGCAAAACAATGTCAATAATAATATCACATGAATGTACTAGCACTGACATTAGTACTAGTACTTTCGTGATAATTATCAAATTGTAAAAAATTTTTATAAAAAAAATACTTGTATATAACTGTAAGATTATCTAAAACTCCGAGAAAAAGATAATCATGATTCAAAATAGCGTGTAACTGACATAATGATATGTTTTCGGCTTTCCATTTTTGATGACTGAGGCTGTTAATAGGCACCCAACACATAATTTTGAATCACAGTCAAGTAATAAAATCAACACTTGAGCAGATATTTTTCCCTTTTTCCAACCTAGTACAAAGATATTATAATTTTAAAGTGCATATAATTATCTTGAGCACAACTATCTTCAATGAGATAATCAGTATGTCCCGCTAGCTTTGAGGCACGAGATTAAGGTCATTCCCTACCAGTCTTATGAGGCATTGTTCCTAAAAACCTTTTAAGAAATATTTTAGAGCTTGATAATTGGAACTTACTGCCGTGCAACAATATATTGATCTGAAAATCACCCTAGATTTGCAAGAATTTGTCGACCGTAAGACAAACCTGGAAAGGCCCAAGGCGCGAGCTCTGAAGGCAGTAGTAGGTAAGCTTTCCTATGGTGAGGACAGTGGCGATGGAGAAGAAGCCTTCGTGAAGAAGTGTGGCGTCGTGGCCTGGCCAGAATTTCCTGGCCTGTGCCTTCCTCTTGTGGACGTGGTCGGAGTGGACGTCAGCTGCAGACTTGATCCAGAGAATGAATGTTATCATAAATGTGATTTCCATGATTATATCGTACCTGCAAAGGAATTAACTACCTAGAGAAACACAAACTGGTTTAATCATCTGTAGAGATTCAGTTTATTATTAAACAGGAGGTTCTTTTTAAAGGAATATTTCACATTTGGTTTTAATAGAGATATAATATAATGACTGTCTCCATTAAAAACATTTTTAGATCATCATCAATAATTCATTTTGTAACTCTAATGCGGGGTGAATGCACAAGTATAAATGCATTTTATTCGGTGTAATGCAAATGTGTCAAAATAATAAATTATTTTTACTATTACAATTAAAAATGCTTTGAAATTTATGCAAAAGACATTCTAATATTAATGAGACATATTAATGCAAAAGACATTCTTATAATGGTCTTTAATATAATTCTTATAATATAAGAAGGCTAAACGAGGTCGATACTCATGCAACTGTAGTTTTGGCAACAAGCAATGAATAATACTTTAAGATAATAGTTTTTTACTCTTCCAAGTTATGCTCCCATTTTACACTTGTAGTCATTAAGACTGCAAGCGCTGACATTAAAATCGAGAACCATAAGGAAATCATACACATAAGTGTTGAATGTTCCATTCCACCATATAAAGTTAAAAATGATTGGAGTACTGGGTTCTTAAATCATATATCACAGCAGAATATGGTTTGATGTCCAATGGGGGCCTTTAGTAAGATGCAGATACCCGAAAAATGGGTATATGGAGTATAATAGTAAACGTTGTTAACTTCAATGAGGAGAAGGAAAAAATAGCTTGACCTATTTTGTTGGGATTTATTTTTCCTACTTATGCACAAACTCTTTGTTTGCAATTTTCAAATCATCGAAATTAATAAGTGAAATATTCTAAATAATCCTTAATTTCAAATACACTTTAACTACAAATGGAATACAGAATGGCGCAATGTGTGGCAGAACTTACCAATTCCAAATAACTTTAAAAAATCTTCTAGCTCCTCTGACCCAATAGTGCCTTAATGTTGCCCAAATGAATCCAATGACATACAATACAATCAGTTCTTCTAAACCTAATTAATAATGTCAATAAATAAGTTTTGAAAAGGGGAACTGTTTTACAATTCTAAGAATTTCTTCACAGTAAAATTCAACTGAGTATTTTTCATTGAAAAATGTTAAAGATGAAAAATGGAATTCATTACTATTTTCCAAAATAAATTATGGCAACTAAATTGTTAAATTTTCTGAAGATTAAAATTTTGTACAAAGTTCATTATTTATCCTTAGCACAAAATTGTTAAAATTTTATGCTAAGTTTCTTACCTATTTCTTGTTGTTAATTGTCAAGGCAATGAATTAAAAATGTTGCCTAAATACCATTAGATAACATCATTGACTACAAAAACGATCGATGTATTTGTGAGTTTATAAACTATCAGTTGATAGTTAATTTCAATATATTACTGATCTCATTGCTATAGCACATTTTATAACTTCATAGAGTAAGGAATACAAAAAATTTAATGGTTGACTTGTAGCTGCTTGCAAGATTGTTTTTTTTTTTTTTTTTTTTTTTTTTTTTTTTTTTTTTTTTTTTACAAAAACAGCATAAATCATAGTTGCTAACAACAGCCTTCTTAATGACACTTATTTAATATTAACATCAATGGAAACAAAGGTGCCAGTTTTAAAAAATTGGATGTAATCATTAATGGACATTGAAACCTGAGTTCGAAGTAAAAAATTCATCTTTAAGGAATGTCTTTACATAATTATGACGGAAGATATTATTACGACAGAAAGACGATTGCTAAATTGTCCTATTTAGCAATAGCCTTTTTGTCCTATTGCTAAATAAGGATCATAGTATCAAAAAAATCTTTGATAAAGAAATTACAACTTTTTTAATTCTGTAATGCTTTGTCTCATTTATATAATACAAAAAAAAACTTTTTTCCAGCTTAATTTTTACTTATGTTACAGAACTACTATCACATTCTGATCAAAATGCTGACAGATTTATTTTGTAACAAATTATCTTCTTTAAGACTAATTGTATGATATTGGGAATGGAATGGTAAGATAACGGTATAATTAATTAATATAACCGCTAAGTACTTATAAAAAAGAACCTTCTTTCATAATCTATATTAAAATTGACGTCCTAATTTTAATTACCTTTGGTAATCGATAAAAGTATATCAATTTAAGTAAGTTTAAGTAATAGCTTTTGCAAACATTGCTTATTGCATATATTTCAATCAGTGCTTAGAATAATTACATATACAACTCATGAGTGGAAATTTGAAAGCTCAATTTTACATTTGGTGATTGAAATTTTCTATATATACAATCTTTTTTAATGATAAGTGGTATAGTTACCTTAAAATTGTCGGAAAAAGAAATAGCGTAACGTATTTATTACATTAACAATTGAAATGAATGAAATAAAGTTTAAAAGTTGCTTTAATCACAGGTAAAACATTAAAATTTCACATTTGTCTATAGCACTGTGCAGTTGTCGCTAGTACTTTGCTCAGAGGTAAAAAACGTTATTTTCCGAGTTCATAAATTGACAGATCGAATACTTGCTTACCTGTTCTTGGTGGACCTTTCTTGTATGTTCCAGTAGCTTTAAAATTAAGAAGTAGGACGAAGAGGACGAAGATCAGAAAAGAGGCGAGACTTAGCAGAAAGCGGTTCAGCGGAGAGTGGTATTTCTTGAGGGGCTTCACGACAGGTACTACTATGAGTGCAAAACAGATGATGGGCAAGAATAAAATTCTGAAAAGAACGTGCAGACACTTTCTAAATAGCGAATGGCGGGGCCAAGATCGGAATTCTCCTAGCCAATGAGCGGTCAACACTTGTTGTACCATCGAATGAGCAACAAACTGTAAAATTTATATATAACATAAGAAAATTAAAAAAAAAATTCTTGCTTCATATGCAATCTAACATTTATGTTAGTAACTATGTATGTGATTTTAACTACTTATTCTTATTGTTATAAATATTTGAACACGTGCAGAACAGGAATTTACTGCAACTCATTCTGTCAAACAGCTACAATCGAAGAACCGTACCTACATGTATTTCTTGTTTAACATGTTTCTTTAATTAAACTTTATTTTTCAACCAAGCTGTATTTAATAAGATATGTTCATAAACATCAGACGGAATATTATCCTGAAGTTTCTGAACTGATTGAGATTTTTAGACTTACTTATAAGAGCAACAATAGATAAGATTATAAAATGAGATCAAATATTAATTTAATGCTTGAAAGCTAGGTTGGAATTTCAGATTTTAATACTTCATGCTAAAACTTCAATAAACGAAGAAAAAGTACAAGTTTTTTAGATAAAAATTTTTCTTATGACATTTTCCTGAATCTCAGTATACAATTGTTCTAAGCATGTCTGCATTTCAATTAAACATTTTTATATTGTCTTCTTCACTTAATTTATGCAAAGATTGAAAATAATAAGAGTAAAAGAAATGTTTTCTTAAATTATGTTTATATTGCTGTAAGTCTCTCACTAATTTCAGTTCAAAGTTTATGAAAGTTTTGAAATTATATTACTGATTTGTTTGTTAAAAGCAAAATTGATCTTTCTATTAGATGATTCTCAGAAAAGCAATCTCTATAATTTTTTTTATTTTACTATATGAGTTAAATATGTTGCTTGAAATGGTGTGACCTATTATTACCAATAATAGCGCACATTTAAAGACTTTATATATCTACTCACTTACTTCCTTTTGATGATAGTCAATGGCCAATTGTAGTCTGGGAAATTTCACTTCGACGAGATCTACGTCGAATCCCCAGGGCAACTTCAAGATCATCTCTGTCTCCGCGGTGTTGCGACATTGCGAAAGTATAGTCACAATGAATTTCCTCACCCCTTCACTTAATTCCTCGTATTCAGACTAAAACGAAAATATGAAAATGAAGTAATACATTTCTGAATTTCAAATAACTTGCTATAAATATTGTGTAAGGACACAACAGAGCCTATGAGATAATTAAAAGGCTGCCCCAAGAATGAAACTATAATTTTAATTGTTGCATGAAACAGAGGTTCTGATTCTGAAAAATTGCGATTAAATCAACCTAAAATTTTTTATTCCAAAATTTTATAATTTTTCTTTTAAATTTAAATTTAAAAAATAATTTTTCTTCAAAATATTAATTTTTCTTTTAAATTTAAAAAAAGATTATTTAAAAATGGAAGCTCTTAGTAGAACTAATGTACTCGCAACATTAATTCCATATTTGCTGCTAGATTTACAACTCTCAGACACTACACGATAATTACTTCTATGACATGCAATTTAAGGCAAGGTATAGATGAAATACACTGTTTGCCAACCAAATTGCAGCACCCAGAAATACAAGAGATACAACAACAAAATTTATTTTGTAGATAAGATGTTGATAATGTATCAAATGATTAAATTTATAGACTTCTGTGAAGTGTGGTTTCAGCCAAATTCAGTAGCCAGAGTAGCCACCATTGTTGGAGATCACCACTCCTACATCCGTGGCATTGATTCAAAGAGAATTTTGATGTGTTCTTGGGGAACAGAAGACCAAGCAGCATTCAACGTTACCAAAGTTGATCTAGTGTGGCAGCTGGGGAATATAATCTGAGTCAATCCTTGAGCAACCATGGACCACATGTTTTCTATTGGTGAAAGATGCGGAGAGCGAGCCGGTCAGTCTCTCGGCTTAGTGATGTGAAATTAGATGTGATACTTCTCACAGTGTCCCTGTACTTGAGGGCCTCATAGTTCTTTGCTATCTTTAATACTTGATGAAGTGTTTCCACTGATTATATAATTTCTTTGAAAATATGATTCACATTTTTCCAAAGAAAAATTTTATTTTATTTCAAATTGCTGAAAATGTATTCCTGGATTTTCTTAAAATTGTATAGCTGGTGTTCTATATCAGAATTTAATAACAATCTTTAATATGGCGAAAATGTCTTGGTAATTGCAATACTATTTCGATTAGGAAATAAAAAACAATTGAAAAATCTTGAATTAATTTCTTTGTATTACATTTTAGCAATCGCAATTTATTTAACCGACCTAATATTAATTCAATATTCCATGATTCAAACATAACAATAAAACCCATTTTATTACAGAGCTAGTTATTAAGAAACTTATAAAACAACATTCCGAATTTTCCACTATTATTTTTACGAATTACCTACCTTGAGAGAGAATATAGGGAATGTCAAAAGAGAATGTCTTTCAAAGAGGCAATATAATGAATGTTGATTACCAAAAAATGAAAAAAAAGTCGTGAACATTTTTACTAATTTGCATATTATGGATGCAATAAGATAATAGTCCTTTTCATATTATTTATATCTTCGATTTCTATTATTATCTGGTCATTATTTTGAAAATTTTTTATTATTGTTGTTAATAATTATTGCTTTTTTATAATTATTATTAGTATTTAAAGAATATTATATCTTAGGAAAAGTATTAATATTCAATGCAAATATCATATATTTTTTTTTTAAAAAAAGATATTAAATAGTTTTAAAAATATAAAATAGTTTATAATTTTTAATTCTGGGACTATAGATTTTAACAGTGTATTAATCAGCGTAGTTAAGCAGTTATTTGAAGAATTAATATAATTATTCATAATATAAATATTTAAATGAATATAAATATCTAAAGTCTACTTAGAATTAATGAAAGAAAGATTTGTCTCGGAAATTTTTTAAATAAGCATTCCTAGATTGATTTTATTGAAAAACCAATCTAAGAATGGCTTAGACATGATCTTTGCATAGTGTCATCTAAAAAAAGTGTTATGATATTCATTGGTTTTATTTTTTAAATATTCTGATAGATGGCAGCACTGAAAAATTATGAATGTTTACTAAACTCATTTGTTTTTACGATTTCCCTCATCTATTTATGAAAAATTCAGGAGTGATGAATTGCTTTCGATTTTTAAGGGATCAGTGTATTGGTGGAGGGGTATTAAAATTTGTTATTCACATTTTAAAGATAAAAAACTGATTTTAACGATGAAAACATAAAACACAATTGAATAATAAATCACATTCTAGTGGTGCAGGTTTCATTTTGCTCTAATAATTGAATTTTTGGTGCTTTTTTATTGATTGAAGTTGATGAATTACTTAGTAACATTATAATATTGAGTATACGATTCAATTCTGATCATAGTAAATTGCGAAAGCAATATTCAATAGTATAATTTCAAGGAATATTCAATGATTTAATTTCAGTAACAAACGCAAGATGCATGTTATTGTAGAATAAATGTAAATTATTACTCTAAATTCTTTGTCCATGACGGCACACTCTTTCAATTCTTCATCCAATAAGAAACCGTACAGAATAGGGTCGTCTGTTACTTGACATATGTACGAAGGATTGCAAATAGCGTTGTAGGCATTGAGGCGTATTCTTGATTGGGATGACCCAGCTTCACGCAGCTGCTCCTTGCATTTTGGACATAAACCTAAAAGAACGCAGGAAATGCATTTAAATTCTTTGATCTCAAATACACATGTGATCCTCTTTTAATATTAAAAGAGGGATATGACGAAAGATTTTTATTTTCCGATTTTTTAATATTTTATTTGTAAAGTTAATTTTTGTATCTGAAAATCTTGGCCTTTTACATTACATGGAAATTGTTCAATTCTAAGATAATGTAAAAGGCGTTACTATTGTCAAAGAAATCTTGTTCTCTATTTTTAACATATATCAAGGTATCACAATTGTATGAAAAATATATTTTTACCAAAATATTTTCATTTGATTTCTTTCTTCAATTATTCCTATTATGAATAGTAATCATAATTCATAAATGTTAAAATATTTTATTCGTGGCATGATTGACTGATTTTAAAACTTGGGCTGTTAAAAAGCATTAATCATTAGTGGTGCAAGCAAATTGGCAACAAATGCTATGAACAAAGAAGTGATTTTCAACCAAAATAATATCTGTTCTCAATTATCCTGAATCTATTTTTTTTTATCTCTTTCTTTATTTTTTATACAGAAACTTGGATTTTTTCATTAAAACAATTAGGGATTTCTGAATTTTGTTCACATTCTGGTATATCTCACTATATATATATAATTTAAGATTATAAAATATATTACATAATCCATATCAGCATGAGAAAAAATCAATCCAAATAAATTTACACAAAATCTATTTTTCAAGTAGATATATCCATTTTTAGAGTATAATCTACTTTAATAACTCAAAACGTCTAGAAATGTACAATAAAATAAAATGACGAAAAACATTAATTAATTATCCTTATACTCGTTTCCTAAGCATTATATACAGTGTCAGCAAACAAATATGTAAAGTATAAAATAATAACACTAATAATGCTTTAGTGTGACAAGATACTGTAGAAAATTTTTCCAAAAAATGGATATTTACATCTATTGCATTATATTAAAAAAAAAAAAAAAAAGAACTGCTACATTAAATTTTTTTTTAAGAAAACTGTATCTTATACTGGTTTATTTGAAACTTCAAGAGCAATGTGTTGCAATTGGGAATTCATTTAGAGTTTAATATTTATTTTAAGTTTCTGGTAGTGCGCAATTCTAGTGCAAAATTTTTATTTGTGAAGTACTAAGAAAAATTTCGAAGTTTACATCCTCGTGGTAGTTAAGAACGAGGACTCTTTTCCTTTTTAAGTTCAAAATACTTACAGTGTGGGACATGAGGCTTCTCTATTTTGTGTCCTCTTTCGAGAAACAAGCGCACCATTTTATAATCCCCGTTCTGAGCAGCAAGCATGAAAGGCGTGACGTCAGGAGAGTAGTCCGGGCTGTCAGGACAGCCACTCATTTCCAAAAAAGGTTGCACATTTCTGGATAGTAAAAAGGAAATTGCTTTTACTTTAAATATATAGTTACAAATAAAATATGCATTTAACATTTAATTCATATTTTTACGAGTTAGTTTTACGCTTTTCTGTTATAATTTTCCAAAATAGGCCAAACAGATTTACGTTTGTGTTTTGGCTACTTAATACGCGGCGATGGTTTTTCATTGTTTTACACATTTTTTTGCTTCTAATAGTTCCAGTATTATGAGCTACTGTATAATTCTGCTTTTCAATAATGTTTATAACCATGAAAGGCAAGTGCAAATGAGGTTTCTGTTGACGACTGTGAACTCTGTCTTGAAATTTATTTCTAGGCAAGAGATCCTTCGGCAAAGTTCTTTAGTTCGGTTATACATTCGACTTGTAGACAACGATGGTCTAATTGATTAGTTTGTTCAACTAGAGTTCAAGACACAGTACTTTCGATCTCTGTGTCTATCAGTTTACTTATTTTATGTTAGGAGTGATAACTAAAGAGTGAAATTTGATGATGGTTGTTATTTTGATGATGGTTGTTATATTGTGATGGTTGTTATATTGTGTCATTAGGCTAACATTTGGAATGTATTTACTCGGCATGCGGGAACAGAAAGTCGCCGATGACACACACACACACACACACACACACACACACACACACACACACACACACACACACACACACAAACACACACACACACACACACACACACACACACACACACACACACACACACACACACACACACACACACACACACACACACACACACACACACACACACACACACACACACACACACACACACAAGAAACTCACAAATTATATTGTGAAATTGGAATGAAATAAAAATAAAAATTACGTTTATTTTAGCTGTGTTATACGGAGAGATTAAATTATCACACAGAATCAGAAAGACCACATTTCTTAAACCAATATGTAAAAGAAATAAAGCGTAAAAAAAAAAAAAAAAAAAAAAAAAAAAAAAAAAATGCCGAATGTATTTGTGGACCAAATATCCCAAAATTTTCAAACAAAACATCATTGTAGAAGTGTGTGAAAAAAAAGAGAGCCTAAGCATTTCTTTGTTTGTAGTGTTAATAAAGAACACCACCTATAAACTAAAAAGAGTACAGTACATGAAAGAATATGCGATGAAAAAAGAATTTATGTGCTATGATATCTTTAAACATTTGATAGACCTATGATTAGACTTTAATTCTTTATTAAGAAAAATTTTAAAGAGATATTAAGTGCGCAGGATTTCTTCACGGTTCTTTTCATTGGCAAAATTGTGTGCTTCATTGTAAAATTCTGTAAGCCTTCTATAAATCTATGAACATAACAAACGGAACTACTTTGATATACCCCCCAAATCGAAAATTTGGAGACTATTTTATCGCCAAGCAAAATGCCTGTTTTTGGCGCCTTTTTTCTCCCCAAGATGGATTCTCGCTAAATACAAATAATTAATACATAAAAAATAAGGAATCACTAAATACAAAAAAACTCAAAAAATGATACAAAATACAAAAAAATACTAAATTTGGCAACTGCAAAAACATAAAAGCTGAAAAAACCTAAATTGGCAACAGCAAAATAAGAAACAGCAACCCTAAAAAGTCCGTAGGGAGTGTTAGATTTGGCGCGTAATTTTTTGGGGGGAGTATATCAAAGTTGTACCTAACAAACATTTCAAATGTACTTACAGAAATTGTTGATTGTTCCCTGTAAGATCTGTAAATTTGTGTGGGAATCACCCAAACTAGAAATGGCAAAGAATGAAGACAAGCAAACATGATAGTCAAGCTGCTTAATAACAATGGCTGATCAATCGGGGTGGTAAGTTTGCAGTAATATGTATTGAACGCTTTGTTGATTTTAGGAGGATAAGCGTTCTATTTAAAAAATCATATCTTGATTGCACTGGCGTGGTGGTAATTCTGAGATCACAAATAGTGTTAATATGTTCTGATATCAATTTTCACATTGATGGAGTAAGTTTTAAACTCTATTGTAGTCATGTATTCACAAGTAATAATAAATAGTGACAACAATGCATTGAATATTTGTTATAATGCTCGGCCACTAGAAATTTTGACCATTAGGCATTACAAGAGACGTCAGCATTTTTATGCAGTAGGATACCAAATGGATGTGTCATTGTAATGCAGAAAGTGGATATGACTTCGTAATTTAGAAGCATGGACCACTCAGATGACTCCTAGTCTGTCATTCCTTACAGTTATTATTTTACTTGGAAAACATTCTGACCATGATCTATTTTAGATGTCCTAGTCGCCATTAATGAGTATGTCGGATATTCTGCTCGGTTGTATTGACTTCCGGTTACGAGAATAACAGCTTCCCCAATTGGATCAAGGCATTCATTGAACCTGACATATACGATAATTTTTATGGAATGGTAGCTACTTGATGGATTTTTTAGAGTCTATTGTTTCTTTGGAAGTATTCATTCTGTTGCCAAATATACTACAGTTATACTTTTTCACTTGCATATTCGGAGCAAAGTTAATCTTATTTATTCCCATTTTCTTTGATTAGGTTATTTTGATTGCCGTTTGCGCAAGTAAATGCAGCACACCGTCTGATGATTTTCAGGTAGTTTCTATCCAAACTACAATTATATAGAAATTTCTACCTGATAACATTCTCAACTGTTCAGCATTTTCTTTTTTATTAAGTCATGTAGGATATCATTGATCCACTTCAAATATTCTTAAGGCAACGGAATACAGTACAATTTTCATTATATTAAAAAAATATTCCTAATTGAGACTTGTCTTTACATCAATATTGTGCATTAGCTGTTTGAAAATAACTTCGTGTGCCTTTGTTGCATTGTTATTGTTTTATCTTGTATAGATGATGTTTCTACAAATCTAATTTCACTAGCATTAAGAATAAAAGATGGATAGCTCTCAGAACTTGAGTTCAACAGCTTGTGAATTCCATTTCTACTTAGATGATTGTAATATTTTGGAAACTACTTCAAAGTGTGTGTTGTCCCTTCGTCAAATGAATTCTTGTGAGTAAAAAGTAACCGCACAGTGACAGACAAATGGTACTATAATTAGTGTTAATACTTCACTACCAATGTCAACTAATACCAGTTTTCATGAATTATCAGTGCATAATCTGAAGAGAGTGTCATGCCTTTATTAAAACATATATTATATATATATATATATGGATTTAATCAAAGTTCCTGTTTTATTTTTACTTCAGAAACAAATAGAATTGAAAGCAAAATTCTCATCTTCTTACAATATGAAATTCTTTTCATTTATCATGTACTCAATTAGACCACTGTCACATTTCTGCATTAATGAAATGAATTTAAATCATATCCAAAATATTTTACGCATCATTCTGAACAATTTTTCTTTCTCTGTAATTTTTATCAAATTTTTTATGCTTAAACCTTCTAAAGGAGAAAGTTTTATTTTCTAAAAAAAAAAAAAAAAAAAAAAAAGGGAAAACCATTTTTATGACTAATTTTATCAATTTTATTACAAATTTGATTAGTATTATTTTATATTTACATCATAAAATCACAGAAAAAAATTCAAGCTATTTTTTTTAGAATCATATTTATAATTAATTTTCTCCACATTATTTATTTGGTTATAATTTATTATGTTACTTATTTGCTTACAATTGACACATAAAAGCACAGGAAAAAATTCAATCTAATATTTCTTCCACAAAAATTTTATAAATGAATCATATCCAAATGCTAAATCGATAGGATCTGGATAATGTTAAATTTTTAATTATAACATTTTTCATAATTTTTCTATGATTATTTAAATGTCTTTTTTTATTATTTTTAATGTCTATATTTAATTCTTATAAGCTGAATAATTTGAAGAATTCATTTCTTGGTTTATAATATCGCATCTAATCATATATTAAAAAAATGTGGAGCTTCGATCACAGTCAGTTATTTTGTTTTCCTTTTTAAGGTACCAAATGTTATAAACTTGATCTATTTTAAGAAAATTTTTCTCTCATTTACTTTCTTCTAGTTCATTGTTTTATGTAGTTCTATACTATTTATGCGTTTCAGATAACTCATAAGTTTGAAAAATAAATGTTTAGTAACCAGTATTATTGTTGAAATGTGTTACTATCTACTCTAAAAGCCGATTATTGTCCAGCTGTTCCTTTCATCATTCATTGTAGAAGTTTTTAAGCACTGATCTAAGTACTTATAATATAAATCTTTGATTAACTACTTTTAAAGAATAAGAATTTTGCAAAAAAATTTACTTGATGGCTTCAAGAATAGTATGAGTAAGGTCAATGTTTCCTGTGTCGACAGCATGCAAGGCGGCATCTTTGATTTCGAGGTCCGGTCTACTGAAGAGGAACTTGACCATCTCTTCATTCTCCTTCTTGATGGCGATGTCGAGAGCACTCTGCCCCATGTAATTCACGCAATTCACATTCAGAGATGGATGATCCTGAAAAGAGACTGATAACAGTCGACAGGATAAACAAGAATATGAGAACCGTGCCTTTTCTTTTAGCTCATGCGTTTAAATGTTAATAACTTACAGAACAATAGAGATTCACTTTGAGACATGGGAAGGTAGTCTACTGCAGTCATGGAATGCATTACATGATAACCACCAAATTTATTGAAAACCATTCATTTAAATGAAATATGGATGGTATAATCAGTTTTAGGTGCTTGTTCTTATTAAATTAAGAATTGTTGACATTTTGAATCTTTGAATTTTTTCTCTGCAAAATGATTCTTATCATCAATGTAAAAGGCAAATATTCTTGATTATCCTGTTTCCTTTTGCTTAAGTTAAGAGTGATATGTGATAGTGTTTTGTTTCCTCTTGAATGTCACAAAATATTATTGGTTGATGGTAATATTTGGAGAGACGTCTACCATCTCCTTCAATGTGCAATTCATAGTTTGGCTGTAAAGACTCAACGTGTAAAAAGTTCAAAATCGTTTAATCCTCCTTGACTCAACAGTCAAGGATAATTAAACGGTTCTGAGATATCGCCTGTTTGTGTTGAGTCAAATTTGATAAAAGACTCTGAGAGACCGTCTGGTAAAGCCCAACACAGGGATAGGTACAGAAAAGCATGTTGATGCTGTAAAAACAACAATTCATCGGAGACTACATTTCTGAGATGATATATACACTTTAAATATGATCAGGTTGTCCCTATTAGGATGGCTACAATAGATAGTCTCCATTAGGTGACAAGACTATTACGATGATAGTTCAACTGTTAATTTAACCTCTAGAATGCATAATTAACTAGTTTATTTGAAGTGTTTTTGATTAGTAATATGTTATTGATTTTATATTAAATGCTTCTCTTAGAAATACTTTTGTAATATTAATGCATTCAATTAGATTTTGAAAATATTTTGAGTAATAAAGGTACAATATTTCCAAAAAACACCTTTACAGTCTAAAGTTCCCAGGAAATAGCAGAAATATATATTCCAGAGCTATGAAATTAATAAATCTTAATATTTTTATTCTATAATTTTCAATGGGGCAAAATAGAATTGAATATTTTTTGTGTTTTTGAAATTTTATACTTTTTTCGGCTACTATTTGTCTCACATAATTACAGTTGCTTAGTTATAAATATATTATATCAACCAAGGCATTGGGAATTGTTGACAAGATACTTAGAAAAGATTATGTAAACAATATGTATTCAAGTATTCAAGTAAATGGAGCCATGAGTTAATATCTGTCTTTTAAATATAACATCGAAACTTACTTTCAAAAATTTAGTCACAGCGGCCACGTTTCCATCTTCAATAAGCTCGAAGAACTCAGTTTCGTCTCCTTTGAGCTGAGCCAATGGCAAACTTCCTCGCCTTTCTTCCAGTTGGGTGACATTGTAGATGACTGTTCTCCTTGGTGCTCTGGTGGTTCTATGAGTACAACATCTCGAAGAACTTCTGTGTCTCGAATTCTTAGGAAGAGAAGTTGGATTGTTCTTCGGTGGATTTTTCAGACTGGAAGCAGATCTGGCTTTGGAGGGAAGCAGATTCTCACTTGACATGCTTCAGTTCAAACCTTTTTTAGAAATATGCAATTTATTCTACATTATTTGATGCATAATTTATTTCTCATATTTTTCTATTATCGAGATACAACTTCTTAACAGATCATTGAAAAATTTAATAGTTAATAATTAAATTAACAAAAGTAATTAAGAATTTAAATAAAAAATTTAAGCACACTGTTCCCATCACTGCAATAGAATATTACTAATAATCTATTTTCTACTAGTAAACATTGTTTCGCCGTCTTTAACTATTTTTAAGAGAACTTTTATGACATCTCAGGACAAACAAATTTCCACACTCTTCCCGTTTATATAGAGATTCCAGCTGATAGTTGCACATTTAATAAAATTTTTCAGAAAAATCTGCAACGCATGATGTATAAATTCAAAAGTTATGCATCTAAAACATTATCATTTCGTAGACTTTTTTTTCTCTTGGTACCATCTTTGATTGCACCACCATCATCAGATGTTACAAGATAGTTTCTTTTCATATCCTTTGTACAAAATAATTTATCGAGAAGGATACCAATCTTTTGAAAAATTCAACTACTTCAAAAATGTCAAATGACAATCCGTCATTTGACAATAATCATATTGTAATTTATTAAATTAATGATGAATATAAAAGGTTAAAAGTTCGGTAAGAAATACATAATTATAGACATATTTCTTGATGACTTGGACATCATTGCCTTCAACTTTTAACATAGCATCACAATTGGTGATGAGATTTTATACCAAATGACGAGTTACGTTCCCAAAATGAAAGCGAATTTTATTTTTAATGGTTGGTATATATTAATGCTATAAAATTATTACATAGAATTCTTGTTCTATAGCAGAGAAAATAAATTGTAATTTCAAGGATTTTCGTCTAAAAAAATAAATGATTTTATAGTACAATGAAACATGGATTTCTTTCACATTTAAGTGTATAAATCTTTTCCCTAGTATAGCTATGAAAAAGGGTTGTTTGTGTTTTTGCTTAGTACACTTCATCTTAGCTATTTCTCATATTTTAATCTTATAAAATTCTAAACTTTAAGGGATTAAAATGCCATTTTTGATTAATTTATATTTATGTTTGTGCTTAAGATTTTTTTTGAAAAGACCATTGCCGCTTATAATAAATGGTTCGATAATTAAAAAAAAAATTAAATCAAAGCACAACTAATAGAATAGAAAGAAAAAGTTTTAAAACATTATTTTTACAATGCAAGTATATTATTTGATTGAACCTTGATGATTATAATGGGAAAAAGATGATAAAGAGGTTGAATCAATGAAGATGGACAAGGAAAAGTTAATATCAAATCAAAAATAGAAAAATGAAAACAATAGTGTATTCCTTTGATATTCCTATTATATCATTTGATAGTTCTTCATATTAAATTACTCTCTTTAATGATGGTGTACAACATTTTACAGACACCGTTATTTACTTGATTAATAATAAAATATATCGTAATATTTAAATAAAAATTCTCATTAATCAAATCATTTTATGTTAGTCTAGATAAAAGAACTAATTATGAATAGATTAGTTTTCTAAAAGCCTTTTTTTCCATATTGATGTTGTGAGAGTAAATCGACTCCCTGTAAATTAAAAAGAAAGATTATTCACACTAGATTTACCGTGGAAAATGTTATAATTGAAAGTTATGATGTCCCACAATTGTATAAATTTAGACCCACTCCTCAGAATGGAAAAAATGTTGGATTTTATTGACTATTAAAAAACAGAAGTGAGATGAGGGGTTTCTGCGCTCACCATGTTCATCTGTCGGAGTGGATGCTTCGGAACTTTCTTGACTTTGGCTACTTGTGACACATTTAATGGGCCTTATTATCTGTGAAAGTCATTAGAAAAACAGAAAACTTTTGATGTTAAGAGCACTGCAATATAAACATGATTTTTAGATGTTAGGTTACCCCTTTTGAGTGATAATGTCAATAATTAAACAAATTTTGTAAAATCAAATATAGATTTCATCTAGAAATAACTGTCATATTTTCTATTCATTAAACTACTGGTGCTAATTACAGTCCAATTCCTAGCAAAGGAATTTATTTAACTTTAATTAATTTTTTTTATAAAGTTTTACACTTTTACAACTTTTTTTTAATAAATTTTAAATAAGGCCTTGAATTATTCTAAGCAGTGAATACCATTATTAAGAATATTTTAAAGTAAAGAATAATAGTTATTAATTACAATTCTTCATTATATGTTATTCTTTTTTATGTTTTTATAGTGGAACGATTACAAATTAGATATCAACTTCAATTAAATGGTAAAGGATCAGACGCAGGAATTAATTAATTTTTCCATTAGGAAATTTTACAAAGATTTAATAGCACCAATTTGTTTCTTCGTTTAATCTCTGTTGCACAAATTTAGTGGTTTGGCGATAATAGCAGGACAAAGGCATCAAGACATGCAATTACACTTGAATTAACATGTGATTCAAGACATATGAAACAAACATAAGATAAAATTGAAAATTCCACATTTGTTTTAATTAACAGTATAATAATCAAAATTCAATCCGATTAATTATTAGAAAATATTAAAAAAATCGAGTAGCCTATACTTGAGGGTACCGCTCAGTTTCTCGCCAAATTAACGCAATATTCTTACGCCAATTTGTATTATTATTTCACTTGCGATTCATGTTACTGTGTTTGCAGTGACAGCTTCTTTCTTAAAAAAATGCACGAAGATATGCTTGGCGAAAAAAGAATTGCCAATTTTCTCCAAGGGGCACTTTGAGGTATATTTTTTTTCCTAAAAATTCACTTCTTGAGACACATAATGTAATTTACTTAAGAAACTGATTAAATTGCGCTTTAGGTCGCTTACTTCCCCAACTCGCGAATTTGAAGCTCTTTTTCGCGCATGCTCATTATTTAATCTTTTGTTTTAGCCTTTTCATTGGCCGCTAATTAAGTTTCACTTTGAAATAGTGGTAGAATTTTCGCCATGGCAAAGGCGATTTTGAAAACATGCCAAGTAGGGGACCTAAAGCACATTTTCACCAAGAAACTAGAATATTTATAAATATACATAGTTTTTTTTATTTCCGAATTACTTAATACATAAACAAAAATGAAAGAAAATATTAAATAAAAAATAATTTTATGTATATCATTTTCACAATTTTATGGACACACGCAGTAAATAATTTGGTTAGCCTATACTTTAGGTTGCTCCATTGGTTCTGAACGAATTGTGGTCGCGGTTGATTGCCAAGCTGGGCAAAACCCAATCGTATTCTGATTGCAACAGAACAATTGATTGTTCTGTGCCAACAAAAATCACCATTAAAGTCGATAGCCAAACAAAAATTGCCAAGTTTGCCAAAGGGGCACCCTTAAATATAGTTTTACCAATAATTTTGCCAAAATTACACGATAACAAATTTTGCCATTAGGTAAATTTATATTTGCTTTATTAACCTTCTCCAATTATTTATATGTAAAATAGATAAAAACATAAAAACATTTTTACTTGTAGTAGTTTTCAAATTATTATCTTTTAGTACTTTCCATATTTCATTGAAATATCATCAAAAATAATAAAGCCATACAAATTTCTGGATTCGCTTTGTCAAGATTAAACTAGGTAAAAACTGGATTATAAACATTTGTATTTTGAATTGTTTTCTTGAAACGTTTTTATTTTACTTTTTCCGGCAGCTTATTGCTATTAAATCGAAATCATTTAACACTGCTAATCATTAAATAAATTTCAATCAAGGTCTAGTGACGAGGTAAACACCTATGTTGGTATCCTCTTCTGACTGTCTCATATCAGTAGACAATTATTTGTTAAAATGTTTGATGAATACTAAGAAAAATATTGTTACTTAAAAGACTTAAACTTTGTAAACGAAAAATTGCATGTTTATAATTCTTTAAAGATATTTTTCCTGCAAAGAAATGTCTTTCTTATTTAAAACTTCTTTTTTATTTTTATTTTCCTTACGGAAATAAATAATGAAAATTTTAAATATAAATGACGTCAATATTAACTAGAGCTGCAGAATTTAAAATATTTCAGTATTTTATTTTAGGGTATTGCTTCTTATGCATATTTTAATAATTATTGCAATTTGGACCTTGAAAAAATTTTAACAGAAGAAGTTAGCCATTATAAATGACTTTCACAGACACATTTTTGTTTATACATTGTGTAACAATGTGTCTAAAATCTAAAATAAATCACATAACATAAAAGTTACTTGTTCGTCAGTAAATTACATTGACCCTTGTACCTGTTTCAGTTATGAATTAAAAATATTCGAGTAAAACGTAAATTTTGATAGGATTTTTAATGTTTAAGAAAGTTACATTTATTTATTATCAAATTTATAGAACCGACGGTAAAAAAATACATTTCAATATGATTTAATTTTAATTAGAATCAGAGAATTTAATGCAAACGAAGTAATACTTGTTTGATGTTCTTAAATGAAGATCGAGAAAGGCTGAATGCAAGTTAAACTTTTGCAGTTTCTGAAATCTTATTGAGGCGAGCAATATTTGTGTTCAGAATGTTGATATTTTGGTTGTGATTAAAAATTTTAAGAGGTTAGATGTTTTCCGAGACTTCCAGTGAGAATTATGGTCACAAGTTACCAACGGCGAAATATTGCCAAATATTATGTAGTTTAGTAATATTTTCGTCGGCAGATAAATTCAACAACAGCAATGAATTCAGTATATGCGTGGAAATTTCATAACGCTTCGTTATGTTTGGGTAATTTTTAATTAATGGCATTAATAATTCAAATTTGTGTCATTTGTATTTCCAGATTGGCAGAGGATGGTAACTTTTACTGATATCATTGTGTTTGTCAGCCTTTCATAAGAGAGGAAAGCGAATAATAGAAATGAATGTAAGAATTTTATTCAAGGAATTTTTCGCAAACTAGAATTAACTTAAATGTTTAATTATTTGCATTGAGTAAAATCTCATTACCATATCAGGGTTTGTAGCGATATTTGAGTTTGTTATTAACCATTACTAACGCGATTTAATATTATTTCGAACAAATATTACGATTACAAATACTTCCTATTTTTCAACTACAGAAGCAAAGCTAAGAAAAAATTTCAGACAAACTTAAAAAAGGAAATGAAATAACAAAAACTCGAATAAAATTCTACGGTAACTATTCAGATTAAGTTTGAGAAATTAACGAAACGTTTGCAAACGGTGTACGTTTTGAGTCCATTCTGAATGAAAATAATTATGACGACTTTTCGATTCTTTCTAATAGACGATGCAATTGAAGAAGAAAATAATCGATTCTTATACATTTAGCGATAAAATTATTTAACGTCTCCTTAAGTTTCGTAAAATACCAAAGTTTATGTATGCAGTAAAATATATTTTATAACTATACAATTATTAATCTAAATATCACATATTTAAATAATCTAAAACTAAATCTAAATATTGTATATTATTTTTTAAAATATTTTTAAAAAAAGTACTAAAAATGTCGTTTTTTTTTCATCATTTGTTATCCACCCTCTAGAGATTCTATGATTTACGAGTTTAGTTTCGCTTGTGTAATAAAGATGAAAGAGAAATAATTAACTCGTGTATAAATATGGAGTTAATTATTAAAGAATAATTTTTGAGTGGAAGCTAAAAGAATAAAGGTAAGAATTATACATTTTTATTCTTTGTAGGTTTGAGGTGGTATTTAAACGTTATATATGTATATATACTACCTGACATAGGAAATGTAACACCATAAAATATTGGATAGAATGGGATAAAAATTGATACACAGACAGAGCATGCATATATAAATAAGTGATGTTATTTACAAAAAGAAAATTTATACACTGACGAAATATGCAGAAAATCAGTATGTAGTATAGCCTCCTCTAGCTGTGATGCAAGCAGACACTCTGCGAGGTAGAGAGTCAATTAACATGCGGGCGGTGTCCTGAGGGATAGAAGCCAATATGGTCTGAACTATTCTCCATAGTTCATCCTCCGACGGAGGTTGGGAAATAACAGACAAACGACGTCCACTCCCGTCCCAAATATGCTCTGTCGGGGAAAGATCAAGAGACAACGCAGGCATAGGAAACAACTGGATATTCTGCATGGCTTGTCTGCTAACTAGTGCCGTGTGAGATATTGCGATATTCTGCTGGAAAATAATATCTTGCAGTTCTGAAGGTAACATCTGTGAAAAACCGTCCCACCCGAAGGTATACGGTTTTGGAAAGTCATATACGATAGCAATCCCGACAGCACTCGAGGAATGCAAGGCCAGAATGTAAAATCCAAAAACTAAAAGGTCCTAAGACCAAACCAGAGCTCCTGGAAAGTGAGAGAGGCACCATAGAAGCTTTCCACTATGACTCTACATCCCATGATAACTTGATTCATGTTTGGAACTGCCAAGGCTAGTGATTCCAATTCGCTTTCATTTTTTAAAGGATATTCTGACTCCTTATCATATGGCAACTACACACACACACACACACACACACACACACACACACACACACACACACACACATATATATATATATATATATATATATATATATGCGTGTGTGTGTGTATATGCATGATCTTAAAACTCAAATTGTACTATTTAATTAAAATTCTCATGAGATTAAAATTAAAAAATTACAAAATTAATTTCTATTCAATTGCATTAGGCAATTACCTTTATGACTTGGTTATCGAATATGTTAAATGGAGTGTACTTTTTATTAAAATTTATGAGATTCCATTAATTTTTTCTCAAAAGTTTATAATTTTTGATAGAAATTTCGGATAGGTGAAAAGATGCCAACAAGATTTTAAAACATAATTTTCTAAAATCGCAAAAATTTATATTCTTCCTTAATCACTTATAGAATTCTGTAGAAGAACACTTACTTTTATAATTTAATCTTGTTAAAATCTTTTAATTTATAATCATTATGATATTCAGATATTTAATTACCTTTTTGACTTGGTTTTCAAAAATTTGTGTTTAAAATAGTTTTTAAAATGTCTAGTAAATTTCTGATTGGATTTTTGCATTATAACTAGAACTACGGGTCTGGAATTCACCAATTTTCCTCTTTCTTGTGCGGTTATTAATAAACAGAGACAGCCAATTTTTCCACATTAGCGTTTTTAGTTTAATTCGAAAAAAACGGTCTTTTTCAGTTTGGCTAAAAAACCTTCAAAAGTCACAATCTGGACAGCAAAAAAAGCCTCACTTTTATAGGCAGAGGAACTTATTGAAGTGAGAATGGAACAATATTTGGTATTATTCCGTCTTGGAAAATTATTGGCGAAGTTTTTTGCTAATATTTCCGAATTAATATGTGGTTAAAGAAAAAATTAAAAAAATTGCGTCCTTATAAAATCTAAATCACAATCTGTGAAATCAAATTTATGAAGAAATTTACTAATTAAGTAATTGTTTTCCTTTCTTACAAGACCAATTCCTGTGACTCATTGCTCGACATTTTCCTAAAAATCGATAAAATGAAACTCGATTTCATTTTACTACATTTCTAGCAAAACAGTAAATTTTTTTTATTTTATCTTTACTTTGAAATAAATCCATCGCAAACTTTTTTTATCCACGATCAGTTCTCAAATTATAAAATTTGGTACTTTTTCATTTCCCTTCTTAGATGATAAAGTATATAAATGATATCCCCATGTTCAAACAAAATATCACAAATTGTAACCTTCTATGCTTTTTGAGAACTTTATATGGTATCAAAATGTTCATGCCACAAAGCTAAAAATTTTTTTAATTGTTACTATTCCGTTTAGTGTCACTATAAATGTTTGTTCGGAGAAATTTTCGCCGACAAAATGGAATAATTCCTAACATTCATAGCAAGCAGAAAAAAAAAAAAATCCTGCAGACGGTTTTTCATGTGACAAGAAAATCTAAATTCTTAGGATTTTCAAATAGTGTCGTTATTTTTTTTTCAAGGTAGTGAATCAATATATTTTTCTAGTTTCGAATTCGTGAACTGTGTCTTAGTTTTATCATAATTAATTAAGAATCATCAATGTTATTAATAATTTCGTAATTTTGTATAGCCTTCTGAAACGCTGTTTCATGTTTCAAATGCAATTTTCTTCAACGAAAGCCTTTTCAGGTTTGCATTGAAATTATAACCCTTTGTAGATAACAACTACAGGATGTCAATCATAATTCAAATGACTATTAAATTCCATTAGGCAATTTTACCCTCATTAAAAAATAAATTAAATTCCCAATTTAAAATTATTAATATTCAGTGCAACAAATTTCGATAAGATTTATTGGCATGCAAAATATGAATATTTCTTAAGTGGAGAAAAGAGAACAATACTATTAAACATGGAGAGTGATGACCAAACCGTATTAAGATTTTCCTTCTTAAAATTATGCGCATATCCTACAGCATATTTTTTTTTGATATCGCCATTTTGTTTAAAAAAGTAGATTTCTTCTACATGAAACACACTGAACTCAGCACTGGATGCTAGTGGATACTTGGTGACGATGCACACTGGACTGCTTGGTAACTCATACACATTGGAGTGCTTGGTGGTAGGACTGCGCCCTTAACGTGACAGCTTCCTGGTTTTATCCAACCACTATTGAATAACGGGAGATAGACACTCTTGTTTAATGCATGCATGTCTGTCAGGATGGTTGCTAAGGAGTTTTCCGGATTTTTCAACATGTAAATAAGGCCCAGTATCCAACAAAAGTACTCAGGGAAGGAAATTTATAGAGTGGGTATTAATACCCTCTAAAAATTAAAAATAGACTAGCCACAACACCTTGTCAAAGGGGGTGCTGCTAAACAAAAAGTTGCACACCTTTATGAATGAAAAAGAAGAATGTAATTTTGTTTTGTATTTCAATAATTAAAAAAAAGAACTCAGTTTTCATACAATTGCTTAAATGGAATTTTCGTCTATGAAAATTGGATTGCGAAGCCATGACTGAAATAATCTAAGAAACTGAAAATAGGCATAAATACATTAGAATATGCATCTTGTAACAGATTTAGAAATAGATACGTTAAACTTTCTCTGAAACCTTGTACTGTAAAATTGGCTGTTAAAAAGAAACTTAAAAGAATTTCCTCACTTAATTGATAAAAAATTCTATGATATTAAAAATAAGAATAAATTCAATTGTCCTCAAGAGAACGCAGCTTCAGAAATAAACATGGCACCAAATAATTTTATGATATAGATTAATAAACTAAATTACTAAAAGATTCTATGTATTATAAAATATAATAAAAGTATTCTGCACTTGCACTCTGATGAGGATAAATTATTTAGGCAAAAAACTACCTTTTAATAAGCGGATTTTATTTAAATAAATTACTATTTGTAAATTAAAATTTTTCTCTTATTTATCTATTCTGATTTTTTAAACGGAATCATATTCTCCCCATAAAATAACCATACACGTCAAATAAAAATCACTCATTAAATAGTTTAGAGTATTACAATTTTATAACCCAATACACTGTTTTAATGATGTCTTAAACAGTTAATAATATACTCAGTTTTTAAGTATGTATTTATTTTATATTTTGAAAAGAATTCTTGCAACATTTATGAAATTTCATAAAACGTATAAAAAGTAACATCCTTGAATAATTAATATTTAGAACTTCAGAGCTATCATCCTTATAATATTTTACACAATAACATAAAATATTGTGTAAAAATATTTTATATTATTATTGTGTAATAGTATAAAATATTGTCTTTAACATACATAAAATAATGCGCTTGAATGCACTTCGTTAAAAGTGATTTTTAATTCATAACATTAAAAACCACGTGTTATTTTTTAAGTTATTATTACAATCTCACATAAAGTCATTACTTTTATATTAAAATATGTCAATCATTTTGAATATTTGAAGATTGTTTTATAATATAATAGTACAAGAATTATTTTTCACATGTTACTTTACGGTCGCGCGTATAAAATCCTTACTATAGTATATTAATGTATAATAATTATGCATCAGTGTTACGATTTTTATGAAAAGAAAAATCGGGAAGTAAAAAATTTTTTTAATAATAATAATGCTAACTTTTATACGCATGTGAGAGCTTGCATAAAATAATTCAAATTAGAAAATTAATGCTTATCGTGTATTACACAAGCACTACTAAGCGTTTTATCACTAGTAGAAATAAACCTTAAATCAACCTTTGTCTATAATGTGGTAACTTGTTTATATTCACAGGTAGAAGTGACCTCAAAATTATCCCCACGTGACTTGCTCAGAATAAAGTCTTCTAATTTATCTTTCAACTCATATTCTTCGAGAAAAAGTTCAGTGATATCTAATCATTATTTTCTTAGAATAACTAATATGTTTAAAATAGTTCCGAAATAATTCACTGATATTATTGCAAAGTAAATCTCAATTCAGATTTTATTAATCAATTGTAAATAAACAGTATTTACTATGTAACACGTAAACAATAGTGAGGTATTCTCAATTTTGTGGCATTTTCTGTTTAGAATAGAAGTAATTCCCAGACAAAATAAATAGAATCTTGTTACCACGTATTGTTTATATTTCCGGATGAAACAGTCACGTGTTCAATGTTTAAACACTCCGCAAAAAGTATAGAAAAATATCCTGGATACACAGTAAAAAATTTCGAATTTATACATGTATATAATTTAAATAACTTATTATTAAAATAATTTAAATACTAAATATAATGCATTTGCATGCAATAGATAATTTCAGAAAACGAGCTACAATAGTAGATTAAATTAGTTACCCCAAACACCAATCTTGAAATAGTTGTAAGTCTTCTTTGATGGAGACAAAATGTATTTTAGAGTCAGAATCTTCCTTTATTTTACCCAAAATAGGAATAATCCAATTTTAAAAGTTTATATAAAAACTGAGCCCTTTAATTAAAAGTGTTGCTAATGTTTTATTTGAATAATTCAGATATTTCGATAATTTTTCTTTGGTGGCTTATTTGAACAAATCAGGTTGTTTAGCAATGTTTGCTTTTTTATTCGGAGGCAAATTTTATACTTTAGCTTTCAAGTTGTAGTCCTATTATATTAACTAATGATGTGAGGAACATTTCTGGTGTGATCATGTGTTTTGTAGGATCATGAATTACAAATACCGACATCATGGTGTTTTTTCTAATAATCGGAACATTCCATTTACAATGTTGTATTTCTTGCTTGCTTTTTTGTATGGCGTATATTTATTTGCTCTTCGAATTTTCTGGTTACATCCCTTAAATGTTAATCAATATTTAATTTACAAAAATTAAGATTTCATTTGGAAAGAAGTGAAATGAACAAACAAAATTTTATTCCACTATCAGAGTTGCTGAAAGATAGAGAAATAATCTCGATCTTATAATTTGCCATTTGCATCATGATAAATCAGTGGATAGAGCTTAAATGTTTTTATTCATATTGGAAACAGTATTGTGGATGATTGTTATTTTGATTATCATATAAAAATAGGTTTTTTTATGGTTAATACAAAAACATGAAAACTTCAATAATTTAATCTATTTTGAATAAGATTGATTTTAATGTCCAATCTATGAATAAGTGAACCATGCTCTATAGCCTTAGACTCCAGAAGCATCCTAAGTTTTACATAGCATATATTCAAAACAAAACAATGCCAAGTTTAATCTTAAGAAAGTATGGTTGTGATCTTCAAGTACCCTATTATATTCAACTGCTTGTTTTTATTTTAAAGCAAAATCAATTTACAGCTATTCTGATGTAAAAAATGAAAAACAAAGAATTCGTTTTAAGGATTGTAGAGAAGTGACATTTGCAATTTTTTTGCTGATCATGTATTCTATAAACTTTCCAAATATAGGATACATTGGAGGATACATTAACATAGAATTATTTTATTCTGGTAACTTGAATCATTTTATTCTTAAAGATTTTCAGAAATACCTTCTCGGCTTATTGATCCAGTCTAATTGAATCAATGAATTGAAACGGATATTTCACTACCGGCAAGAAATGACCACCTGACATTCCAACTGACCACAAGTTTAGGTACTTCTCTGTCACTTTATCGTCTGCTTAAGAAGCTAGTCGTGTGACAATTGAAATGACGTCACGAATCGTTATCGCAGCATTTCCGCAGCAAGAATTGCTTTCCGTCCAACAGAGAAGTTTATCATTGTTTGTGGTCCTTATCGGCAAGAGCAGAGAAAAAAAACGACATGAAGGGGCGGTGGGGTATTCAGAAAACTTAGAAAGAATGTTCGTAATGAAAGGAGCGATCATATTTTTTTCGTGGATACTATTCAACCATGTTACTGGATTGAAGGTGAGTGTGAGAAAATGCTCTGCTGTTTATAAAACTTGCTTTTATTCTTTTCGTGTTCTGTTCGTGTACATAATTTAGAAGGAATATTTCATTACAAAATTCTTGAATTTTAAAAATGAAGTTTGAAATTTAAAAATTGAATGACTATAACAGAAAATTTTTTTCCTTTCGAATGTTAAAAAAAAAAAAAAAAAAAAAAAAAAAAAAAATTTGCTTAAAATTTCAACTGTAGAAGAGATTTATTCAAAAGCAGAAACTATTTATTAAAAGATATTTATATTATACCAATAAAAAATGACTTAAATGAAATCTTGTAGGATATTAATTTTTTCGACGTCTTTGTCTTTCTGTATCCGTGAGCTGAAATTTATTACTCCTTGGTTTGGCGCACTTTCTAAAAGTATCTCAATTATTTAAATTCAAATACTTTAAACATTTTTTGCTGCTTAAATGTATTCAGTTGTTTTGATCTTAGAATTGAGAATGGTTTCGATGACTGATTAAAGAATGCATATAATCCCTATAATATTATTTTCATATGAAACAAAATTTTTTTATTCATTGAATAAAATAATTTTAAGTTTCTCTTCTGCCTTTTTAGATTACTTTTTTAATATTTTGAAAATAGTTTCACAAACTGATTTAATATTTTTAAAATATACAGTTTTATAAATTTAATTTCAATTGTGAACTTCTAACACTGAGAAAATGACATCTTACAACATATTTTTTATTACTTTTCCATTATTTTTTTTCTTTTATATTTTGAATTCGAGATAAGTTTCAGGAAATTTCGAGCCCTGTATTTTTTAAATAACCATTAAGCGTTTAAAGCTTCAAATTATAAATGAAACAATGTAAGCATTTAATAAATTTGGTAATGTATGAGGCCTTGTCTATCATACAAATCTGTTAAATTTTTTCGTAAACAGTAATTATATATTTTGTAAAATAGATCTACATTAGTAGACCGATTTTACAAAATATATATTTAAAATATACAAAATTGTAAAATATACAAAATATATTACAAAATACCAACAAGTCTAGTAGATTTCTCATATGAATCTGCTAAAAATTTTTTTTAAACAATAATTACATATTTCCCATAATTTTTGTAATCAACTCCTGTTTTCTTTAAGTATTTTTTTGTTAGTAAAAAAAGAAGGAATTTGGAATCAAAATTTATTTGGAAGCAAATTTGTATAAATCTAGAATACTTATTCTATGCAATGAGTTATGTTTTTAATTGTATATTTGAATTTTATTAAACAGAAATTTTCATCCTAATCTTTTAATAAAATAAGTCATTATATTTGAAAATTCTTTTTTTTTTAAATTTGCATAGTTTACATTTGTCATAGTTTTCAAAATTGAAATTAAACTAAGTATGTATTTTAAAATATTCTCATTCTTATTTATCTTCTATAAAATATTTAAAATGCTTAAAAACTATGTTATAAGAGTCAGTATATGGAGAAAAACTTAGCATTCAGTCTTTTGACTTTAAAGTCAGGATATTTTCATATATTCGTATTGACATTTTATTATTGTTTTAAATATTTAAAATTATAATGGCAATGAAAACTATAATAATTTGTTTAAAAAACTGCACATCATAAATGGAAGAGGAAGCTAAAAATTTGCATCAGTAATGATAAAACAGTTAAAAGTATTTTGATTTAATTTTTTAAAAAATCATCCTTTTTAATCATATACTCAATTAAGTTTTCAATATTTTGATTTTGGTTTCATGAAAATCTAATAAATTTTTTTCTTTAAATTTACTGAAGTTGATTCTAGAACAATATTTCTTTGCACTATATTTATCAAACTTCATTATATTTAATTGAGCAATGACTTATTAGCTTTTATTTTTGATGCAAAAAATAGTGACTTTATTTCCCTTTCCTGCATGAAGTTTACACCGGTGGAACTGAAATATTATTTTCCACTTAATTCATTTCATGATAATTTAATGTTCCTTAACCTCTATATTTTTCAGTAAAATTAAAAGAAATACCATTCCACTTCTACAAAATGTGAATTATTCTACATGAAAGCGACAAAAATGCACAAGAAAATGTTGGTTCTTTCCTCCTTCAGTTTGGTGTACTTCCATGAAGTTTTAATTTACCATTTTAATATTTACTTCCTACTTAAGAAAACGATACTCTTTTCAGTAGTTCAACAGGAATCTGTAGTAAAAACAAATCATTTATTCCTTTATTTGGTCTTTTGATGATTGAGAAATGTTTTTCTTAGAAATTGTAATAAGTTTTAATGATATGTTTGATAAATCACGGGAAACACTCATTCTTTGGGTTATATTTTTCATTCAACTAATGTTTCATAGTTTTTGCAATCATATTTTCACTGAAAAAGGTGATTGTGTATTATTGTAAATATATCCTAGGTGATATAAAGAAGAATCTATCTTTTAATTGCATTTATTTTGACTAATGTATATTTTGTTATTTTTTGATAAAAAATTAAATCTTTCAATAAATATATATATATATATATATATAT
>JAPDSC010083135.1:0-44446 GCA_026290005.1 Latrodectus geometricus | reverse complement strand
TATATATATGTATGTATGTATGTATGTATGTAAATAAATAAGTAGTTCTTTGTTATTTTCAGTTTATATGAATAATTGGTTATCTTGTTTACTGAATGTAGGAATTGTATAAAATAACGCATGTTTCACTTATCTATTTATATTTGATTACTGATTCAGCAAAACTAGCAACAGTGAAATGTTTTTAACTCATCAAAAATGTTTTGGATAAACTTTTTCTGTTTCTTATTTTTTCAAATTTTTTTACAATTTCTATTTACAAACTCTTTTACAGAATTCATTACATTTAAAATATTTTTAATCATCTGTGATAAAAAAGTTTATCTTGTAATTTAATATTAAAAGAAATCACATAGGATATGCAGTTGATCAATGATAGTTCCTCGACATATTTATGGTAATAATAGGGAATATTAAGATATTTTTATAAAGTTGGATTCAAACAATCTATAAAGTTCTCTGGTTTCAGTATAAAACAAAGATAATTTTTTACACGGAATATCTTTTGAAAAATATAATGATTGCATTATTCTATTCCATAATAATTCAATTATAGTCATCTTAATGGCCGTCTATTAATGTTACAATTTATGATTAATATCATAATATAATCAACTGGAAAGCATTCAAATGCTTTTAAGAAAGTGTCTCATTTGAAAATATTAAAATTTTAGGACAGAGGAAATTCATTTACTTGAGTTTATAAATTTAAAAAATTTGCATCTAATAATTGATTCCAGTAAAATTTCAAAATGCGAGAATTAACACTTCATAATATTTAAATTCAATAAAAATTTTCATTAAAATCATGTATTAAAATAAATGTTTTTTCACACAACCCATTAAAACTTTTAAGTTTTTTTTTTTTACAGTTTTGGACATTTTGAATTTCTATATCAATGATATTGAACTTTATTACTCAACTTTTATACAAAATATTTGTCTTTTGTAAATTGTAATTATTAAACTTATTATTATAAAATGACTTTCATAATGTGCATTCTAAACTTAATTTAAAATAATACATAAGTTTTATCTTGAATAAGTTAATTTAAACAAAAATTAATTTTGAATTAATATTTTTAATTCTAACAATGTAAATAGGTTCGTATATTAAATAAGTTTCTTGAAGTTTTAGTGAATACTTGTTTCTTAAAGTTTTTCTGCTACGTAAATGAACGAATAGCTAGCATAATAGAGTAATTATGAATAATTTTTTCAAGCATTTATTACAAATTATTTTTCGTTTCATTTTAAGTTAGTTTAGTGTTACTATTACAATCAGAAACTAGATTTTTATGGAAACAATTTTGATAACATGATAATGGTATGAATATAAAATGAAATTGATAGACTGATATATTCGTTATCTATCTTATCATCAATCACGATTTACAATCTATGTTGGTGTGGGTCGATTGTTGTTTGGAAATTTTAGAGTTATCTTGAATGTTGAATTATATTCAAAGTATTTAAGCTCTACAAATCTCTATCTAGGCTAAGAATTTCAAATAACCCTTACTTTTATTAAAATTTACAAAATTGTGTTCTTTCCCACGAAACGCAGAATCTTATCAGAAGAAACATATTTCCACTATAGTTTGACGATTGATGTGATCAAAGCCTTTAAGCTAAACTAATCAATCTGTATTTCAGAAAGATTAACATTTAAATTGAAGAGGTGAAGGGATTATGAGTAATATTCTAAGTTGATATTCAGTGAATAAAATAGTCATCTTTTGCTATCAAAATTGGACTTTTGAAATTAGGAATGAGTTGTCGAAATTTAGCATCCCTAAATCCATATATACGCTTACCATCTTTTTGTTATTTTAAGAAACGTATCATTCAAATTTCTTTTTAATGTTTATGCCAAGGCTGGACTCAGAAGAACTCTTTCCCTCCGATCATCTCTAGGATATTAGACTGGAATTAGGCTCTTAAATGAGTAATGAAAATATTTAAATGCAAAATACATAAAACAATCGGAGAAATAGGCTGAAAGTAAAAACTTCACGACCAAAAGCTTAAAATATCTAAATTTAATAAAAGAAAATTATTTTCACTCTAATATAAAACACGGGAACCATTTTGAGAAGATTATTCTTACTTGTAGGCTGCCAAATTGCTTTTAACAAAAATTCTGATTGTTAAACTGTTGAAACATTACTGCCTTATTAATTTTATCCTGATGAAGCTGTTGAAATAAAATTCTTATGGCTTATGATGATCAAATGGTAGGACATTGCTCTTCAGAGTAATGCTTTTCGTACGAACATCTGATTGGTTGCTTGGGAGCTTTCAGGGTTTCATCTCTTGCGTTACGTGAACACAGTCTACTAGTTAAGGAATTCCTCCCTGAAAGCAATTTACGCAATGAATATTAAAATGTTTTACAGCGGCTTTTGGCCATCAGATAATTCACCACCCTGTGTCAAAATAAAAGAATCAATAAAATAAAATTGCTAAATTTTACCAGTAATAGTTTTGTCCAAATGTTTAGTTAATGAAGAGAAAAACGACTTCTTTTTATCTAAATGAGGTTCGGAATTTTATTTAAATGAAGTGAGTTTTCTTAAAAATGCTTTTAATATTGAAATTGATCTTAGTAAACTTTGAAAGAGAACCAATTTTTGTAAAGATCGAAATATTTTAAAAGTGTAAATAATAATTAATTACTCATATGAAATAGAAATTTATTAGTTTTTAATTTTTTTGGCATTACAACTATCATTAAAATAAATTTATTAAATCTCGAAAACAATTCTACCAGCTTTCAAAAATAGAAATAATATCTTAACTTTTCTATGTATATGCTTAGATAACTACTTAATATTTCCCACTCGAAAGGCAAACAAAGTGGAAAATACTCAGCTTATCATCAAGGTTTTATTTATTCTGTTTTGAGGCAGAATTATCTTCTATCTTCCACATGTAAAGGATAACATTGAACGACATCTGAAATAACGCATATACTTGAAGTGAAACTGAAATTAAATAAAATAAAGATATTTGAAGGACTGGGAGTAAACAAAAAGCGGATAATACAGGCATTTTTTACTTAAAAAAAACTTAGTAAACAGTGTGATCTCGTTAAAATGAATTCCTAACGAATGATACATAATTTCGCTATATGTAAAATTTCGTTTCAAGTAATTTTTTTACTTCTGGAGTTTAATTTAAAAACACTTGAATTCAATCCTGATAAGTCCTATATATCTCTTAATGAAAAATTTTCTTATAACGGAATTTTCTAGACTCGCGAAGATATTTTCAATGATAGAAATTTTAATTCCTTTAAAAACAATTTTTTTCTGTCTTCTTAAATAACATTTTAATAATCTCAAGATGTAAACAAGAGTTAACATTTTTACCTTTATAGGATAGTTAGTTCACATATTGAAAACAGGTGCTGTATTCTTGATTTACATTCTTTAAACTTAAAGAATTTAACTCTTGTAATACTTAATAACCAAATCAAAATATTTTAAGTTTAATCTATTGGCATTAAATGTAAAAATTATGAATCAATGAAGTCTCACTGTATTATATCGTGAATGTTCTGAATAGCTTAGTGTTTCCAAGGAAGACTATTGAAAGTTATTAATATCAATTTATATATTTTTCAGAATTGACAAAACAGTTTTGTATAATCTTTTTATTCAGATGCTTGCAAATAAAATAAAACTGAAAAATAATAATGTAAAAACAAGTGCAACTTATTTTGTAATATTTTTGTATGTATTTACGTTATATTATATACGTGTGTTTTTGTGCACATAAATAACGTTATAACTATATGTGTAGTTTTTTTTAAAACTAAATGACAGGATTTATTTTTGATGTCTCAACAAACAATTTTGGGAATCTTGGGTTCCGTTTAATTCATAATAGCTGAACAGCATAAACAACTAAAGTCATCTCGAATATAAAGACCTTATTTTGCTACGCAAAATGAAAAACTCAATATTAATTGAAAAGGAAAACTTAGTTCTCTGTTCCTATTTGTAGCTTTATTTACTTGTTTAAATGTCGGAAGTGATTATAGAATCGTAATACTTAACGATTTTATAATTACTTTCTACATTTAAATATTTGTAGTATCTGGTCACACACGCATACGAGATGCAGAATTGACACATTTACTTTTATACCGCTAGTTCTTAAGTCACGTAGTCACGATTCTATGCCAAATGGCACTATGAGAAAAATTTTAGTATAGCTTTATTATCTTAAATTTTCAAAAAACATTCTTTTTTGTATCTCACAAGAAACTTTCTCTTGTGAGGTATGAAGAAAATTCTAACGTGTTCACAGTTGACGAACGGCTTCTGGAAAAAGTGGGCTTCTTCATGACTTTTATTCGTTTCTATTCTATTCCCATTGTTGTTTCCACTCAAGAAATGCTGAATGTATTCGGAGAGGGGAGTTTGATAATGTGGACCTTGCCACTAGCATTTTTCCTTTTTGACTAAGCTAAAAAATATCAAGTACAGTGAAATCTCAAATTCAAAATTTGAGCATTTTTACATTTACATTATATTTGGACTGATTTGGGTATTTTTACTTTTAATAACTTGTCTCTTAGTTTGTAATAAAGTTTATAAATTCAGATGCCTTTAATTTCTAGACTTCATTGGTCTAAATATTTCTCATTCGACCTTTTAGAATCATTAATAGTTAAAACTTCGAAGCAGAAAATAGAATTACCAGAAAATAGCGTTCAAAATAGTCATGTTTTGAGCAATATCAGACAACATATCACCAGAAGATAGAAAGAATAACTTTACCAATGTATCCAAGAAAATAAAGGATCGATAAAGGAAATGAATAGTGAGATTAACTATCAAAGAAATTTTATCAAAAGATATTTTGATACCAGAACAAGATCTGTTTTGAGGTACACAGATTGGGTGTATACATTAAAACTCTCATGATTTCATTTGTCACTTTCCAGTTAAATTAAAACAATGCTAAATGTAAAATATTCAATAAAACTGCTTATTTATCAAAATGTCAAACTCTAAAGTTTTCACTTCATTCAATCTTTTCGGGTGTCGATGAAACTTCTTGAAATAATCAGAAAAATCTAGATTTAATTCTAATTATTAGATGACTGAAGGGCCAACTATCTAGATTAATTAATTCCCCAGTTCACTCACCTGATTCACTAGACAATGCTTCAAAGTCCCTTTTGAGCTGTAAATTTCTACCGAATTGATCCTCATGTGCAACTAAACCAGCCTCAGAACGATAACCAAAACCTGAATCATTTCATCAAATTGCTGTGCCTATTTTATTTATAATGAATTTCACTTATAATAACAATAGTATCTATAGTTAAATTAAAAATAAAAATTATATAAAAGGGAATATTTAGTAAATGACTTTCATGAATTTTAGCCAAGGTATTTTATAATAAATAAAGGTAAATAATCTATTTAGATAAAATCGCCATTAATTTAAATGGGTTATTTTCTATATATTTATCTAAATTGATGTTGATGTATGGAATGAAGCCTAATTTAGCTGTCTCTTCATTATTTTTTATATTTTTATTTTTTATATAAATTAACTCTGCTTTTTCCTGATTATAAATTTAACATACTAGTACAATTGTGAAATACAGAATTGGAAATGAGAGACTAGATTGTATTAAATGCAATCTAATTTATATAACTGATAATGTAAATTCTATTAATTTAAATAAATCTAATACCAGTTATTTTTAAAATGAGACATTTTTCATTGAAAATTAAAATTTATTTGATAATAATTAATCTCCTTTTCCATAAAGTTAATTTTAATAAATTTTTTAACTGCAAAAAATAAGTATAAAAATCTTAAGGCATTTTAGTGTAATCCATTAATATATTACTTTTCTCCAGGACATTAGATAGGTTGGGGATGACACAAGGGAAAAAACCTAATAAACTTATTCAGTATAATTCATTATCCTGAATATTATGCTGTTCAAAAAATAAAATGTAGCTATCATATCCCTCAATGTCATTTCATGTTAAAAATGGTTGATTAGAGCTTTCAACACAATCAGAACACGACAGAATTAAAAGCTTCAAAATCATGTTATTGCGGATTCTTCCATAAGTCAAGAGAGTTCTGGAAATTGAAAAATGAACTGTTCTGTATAATCTTTTAACACTTACTCTTGTTGTGAAGTCCTTATGTAGCGAAGTTTTATTGGAACTAGTTTTATATTCTCATTTTTATTCAAAGAACGATATTTAAAGAGATATTTTCATTTTATTTTTAATTATAAAATTTCAAAATTCATGATAGACTTGGTAAATACAATAAAATATCTACAGTGTACAGTTTTTTGTTACTTACGTTTTTAATTATTTTTCTGACATTATTTGTAAAATACAGCGCAGTCAAAAATAATTAATATATAAAATTCTAACAAATTAAAAAAAATTGTTATTGAAAGAGAGATAAATAATGATCCCATAAAAAGTAAAAATCATTGCATGAAATATTCTATTATAAATCAATGATACATTTATATTAATTCTGGAAAAATTTCTATTTTGATAAAAAAGACTCAATAATAGAAGACTAGCTCGGAAATATTATTAAACATTTCTTTTATGTTTGTAACTGTCTCGAAACTAACTTTTAATCTTAATTTCATTTGGAAAAAAATATTTTTATGAAACAGGAAATGACATGGAATAATTGATGACTTGAAACAGTCAGTGGTATCTGAACTGATAAAACCGGTAAAGGAATTGCGTAATTCATTTCTTTGAAACAAAAGCATTTCACAATTCCAAAACTATACCTACTTTTTTAATTTGTCTTTAAGAAGAAAGTATGATTTAAAAAATAAAATAATCCAATCTGATATTTATTCATATTTTATGCAATGCATCTTTCAGTCTGGTTAATTAACATAGTGTTTCTCCTATTAGTAAGTTTAATTTTTCTGTTAAAAATGTAGAATTTATAGTCCTTTATTTCAGAAATAAAAAAATAAAAGGCTTATATCTCTTACGAAAATATTTCCGTTGTGCTGATAATGATTATTATTTATAATTCTATTTATCTTTAATTTATCCAATTGATAATGAAAAAAGAAATGGTAATCCTTTTCTACTGATAACTTGAAACCGAAAATTATACTGAAACTTGACATTTTTGTTTAGTATTTTTTGAGTAATCATCTTGTTCGTAATGTAAAATTAACTAGGCAATAGAGGCTGGTTTGGGCATTTAAAGTCAATAGTAATTCTTAACTGTAACTAACTAACGAGTATTCAAACTAACGACGAATTTTTTGCTAGATACAACAATTGCATCACAAGAGTCCATTACTTAATCAGAGAAACGTTAAATCATGACTAATTAATTTACATATATTACTACTTATTTGTTTATTAGATTTAACATCGAACTTGATATATTCCAGTCCCAAAAGCAACGTTTGTAAAAAGCTAACACTTCAAATAGGACGTTAATATGTAACGAAGTTTGAATATCATAAACATTGCAATGAAACAGATAAAGAATTGTTATACAATTGCATAAATTCTGTAATAATTCTTTACTTGCTGCTTTTTCATCTCAGCTTTGGAAGAACTCATTTCATATACAATATTTACTGTATTCGTCGGCGGACTGTAAACGGGACGTGTGTTATACGCCGATATTTCTTGTTATTCAGTTTTGAATATCATTTATTTCTGAAAATTTCTCTTATTCGGAGCTATGGACTTTTTGTGGTAATATTATAATTACGTAAATCTCTGCCACATTAGCGATCATTGTTGAGCTCGTTTAAGTTTTCCAATTTTTGTGAATGACTTTTAAGTGTGTGACTATTCAATTTTCTTAAAATTGTTAAAAAGTTATAGCTTAAAAGCAATATATCAGCATTGCTATAAAATATCATACAATTAACGTGTGATAGCGTATGCTAAGAATATGGAAACAAGGCTACAGAGAGGCATTTTGGGCCACCCTCAACCGAGAAAATGAGGAGAACTTAGTGGAATCAGACTACAAAAAGCAATTCACTGTTAACATAACCTTCAAGACATATATAAAACAGAGACTGATTAATTAATTCATGAAGTGTGGAAATAGTAATACACAGAGGACAATTTATTGGATGAGATGATTATTCATAAGAGGTTTCAAGTGACTCTTTTTTATAGCAATGCTGTGATTTAGCTCTGGAGAGGAAGACATGGGCTTGACGCAGATTGAAAGGTGTTATTTCTCAGATCGATATGCAGAGAATATTACTTTTATTTCTATTACTTTATGTTTAAAATAATGGAAATTTATTATAACGACAATGTAATGATCCTTCAAGAATGCATATTAAAAGGAAGTGCGTCTTACACACCAGCAAATACGATATTTGTCACAAAGGAATATTTTTTGAAAATTTCTACAAACTCTAATGGAGAAGGTAAAATAAATAATTAAAGTGTGCCTCGTCTATAATTATTTAACTCTGTAGCGAGATTCAATTCATAGGCATTTTATTTCTTGAAGGAGTGATAATATCCAATCATTTAAACTAAAGATTATTATGAATCACATGATATTTTTTTGGTCCGGTTTTATTTTCAACATTTTCAAAATATCTCAAAGATGTGTTTGGATAAATAACACAATTTCGATTTCACAATAGCTTTGTTGTAAAGAATTTTTTTTTTGAATCAGAGAATTGGGAAAAATTGAAAATAGGTGTTTTTCTCTCAAGTGAGTACTTCGCAGATTTTAAAGTTTCTTCAAGAATATTTCTAAAACGTCTCTCAGAAGATAAGATAGATACAGTGAAGATAAGTAAGATAGACACAAAAAGCTTTGCAATACCTAGCCAATGTTTATCCACTGATAAAGTTCATAATATATATCAGTATGAATACAGTAAAAATAATTATTGTATTTGTCTAAATTTATTATAATGTAACACTTGAATGTTTGAATTTATTTTTTATAGAAAAATTTTAAACTATAAAAATGTTATTTTTTTCTGAGATATAAGTAAAATATTTTCACATCTATTTACTAATAATGTAAACTGATATGGAATAATTCTATTTGTAAAAATAAATTAATTTCATTTATCTTTTGGATGTAGAATTTACGTCAGTGATAAATGATATTTAATATTTTACTCTTATTGATAAATTTTGTTATACATATATATTCCTTAAAGAGATGTCTTTCAATTTCGCTTTCAAATTTTTATTATCATTTTCAAATCATCTTTTAATTTCGAAAAAAAAAATTGTTTTAATTTTCAGTATTATTCATTCAAAATTATAATTCACCTGCTTATTAATGAAATAAACAAATTTAACTGTTTTTAATTATGAACTATTTTTAGGTATTTATATATATTTAAAAGGTTTCTTAGAATTAATTTATACTACAAAAAGTACTTCATCATTTTACATAAAATTGAATAAACAATAAAGTGAACTTATTAATTTATGATGAAATAAAAATCTGATAGTAGATAAGTTGAAGATAAATTATGCAGAACTGATAAACTTTCAATTTAACTAGATAAATTATTTAGAAATATATTTTCTCTTTTCAGTTGGTAAACTAAAGCAATTTATTGTGTTTTTCTAAAAATAGATAAGGTAATAGATACATGTTTTATGATGAACTATGAATATTTACAAATAATTTTAAAAAAATAACATTTTATATTGAAAACAGTATCATTTTATAAATATTTCCTGGAAATAATTACCCGTAAGAAGGAAATATAGATGTGAGGGAATGAAAAGTAAATTGTCCGACATGACGTATATTTGTACTACATGATTTGTGACGCATTTAAAACCATAAATAGTTTTCAATACTTATCATTCTATTTGGGAGTTACTCACATTATGGAGTGTATATAAGCTTTAATTTAGTTGAGTTCATAGCCAAATCCTTCCTTCAATAACAATGTGCCATCTTTTAATGTTACTTTTATTAACCCTTTTATTTTCATTTAAAGATTATTATCAATTAAGATAAGCAAACTTAAGAATATAGTTATAAAATAGGGTAGAGAAACCAAGATTTTAGCAATTTTTTTTATGTATGTCAGCAAATATAAGAATGATTCAGAATTAATTTTTTCTCAAGAAATAAAGTGAACAGTGTGTGTTACCTGGAAATATTTATTAGACTCAATAAGAAATACTCTCGGCTATTTCCCAATAGGAGGGCAAAAATGTATTGAAGTGTTTCTCATACTACGATGCAAATTGTTTTAATGCCAGGTTGCTGAATTCTAGAAATCAACGCATATACAGTAAATGTGTTTTAGCTATTTATTCATTTTCAGCATTGGGGAACTTTTAAGTGCAAGAATTGTTGCTAGTTGCTGGAATTAAGATCAGGCCACTATAAAAAGATGATGAAATAATTTTTTGTATAATACAAAATGATTCCAAGAAATTTCTCTCTATCAAGAGTCTTGTGATTAAAGTATCAGTAGATGATTCCGCCTATATTGTTATGTCGTAGCTTATCATCTGCCAAGTATTTATTAGTGTGAATAAAACTTAAATTTTTGAAGGAGTCACTTCATCGTACCTTAATATAATAAATCTGCAGTTTTTAGAAAGGAAGATCCTGGGTATTAACAAATGGGGCTGTTGATTAATGGGAGTCGGTGTTGGGCGTTTACTTGAATGTCTGTCTGAGTAAGTGCTTGAAATATTCAGGGTTCTTTCTTTCCGACATGCGAATACAGTCAATAATGAATAAAGGTTCTTCAGACGACCTTCAGAAACATTGTGTACAATGGCTGTTAATAAAACGCGTTGATTCAAAATAGTGTTATTAATGGTGTTTTTATATCTATATTTTTAAAATATGCTTCATATGTAGAATGACTTGACACAATTAATAAAAGTTATTTGTTATTTTTTTATTTTTTAACTAAAAATTCTGAAAAATGTTTTTAATTTCGAAAAACGGAAATGCATATAAGGAATAGCAAATACTAAGCATAAATGTTGGTATTTTAACCAACATTTATGCTAATAATATCACTTTAGGGGTTTGTCAACCATTTTTTTCTTTCAATGAATGGGTTTTACGAAGAAGTCATTCGTTAACAGGTATGAGAAGTGAAATCTGATATAGACTTCTGCTTTAAGCATATCTGCCATCTAGATTCTGTTCAATTTGATAACCAACAAAAAGAAAACTTAATTTATTGTTGTAAGTAGTTTCTCAAGGAGCCGCAAACCTGTCTAGTGGTTAGCGTAACTGACTACGGATGGGGAGGACCTACGTTCGAATCCTGGTTCGGGCATAGATGTACTTTCTCTTTCTCTCTCTGTGTTTCTTGTCCTTTTCTCAGATGATGGATAAATGTGGCCCGCCCTATAAACGGATTTGTGGTGGTGTGGCGTGGGCGATGCCACTCGTATCTCTGTGACTTGGTTCGCAGATGCCCACCTGGTGACGATAAAATGAGTAGCAGTTTCCGGCCTTGTTGCGGCAATTGGGTACCTATTTACTTGTTCAAGGGTACCCGCCATTAGAAATAAAAAAAAAATTCTCAAGGATTGTCTTCTGCAAACACTTACTAAAATCGGTGAATTAATGGTATATTTGACCATATCTTCTTATAATATGTTGCTTAATATAAAGAATTCCCTTTTCAAATTGAAAACTCTCTGAATTAGTCCTATACACAACCCACAAAAAGGAGATATAAATGTTGTTATTACTTTCACGTCTATGTGCAATATATTTACAGATGCTTCATCATTATGACTTATAAATAGGGATAATTTTGTATAAAAAGTTCTCTTTCATGATATCAAATGGAACAACTTTATATGCTGAATTGAGTTTTCTAGTAATAATTTCAATGAAATATAAAAATGAAAATTAACAAGAAAAGAGAATTGCAAAATAATACTCTTATGATGAGACATTTTAGGAGAACTACCGGCATTTATATACTGTAAAATTGAATATCCAGACAATAAAATCAATTAAAAAAGTTATGTAAATGCTTCAAGTGGAACTACTGGTTCAGAAATAGTTGAAAGATGTAATAATTATATAAAAGAATTAAGTAATAAATCGTCTTTAACATCAAAATTCCGAGAAGGCCAAAACTTATGAATGCTTGTAAGCATGTGAATTTTATGAGCTCACCGAAGCTTAATTTTCAACTAAGACACATTTATTTACACAACATTAAACAACAAAGTTGAATTTTAGGCTTCTGATTTTTAAATAAACATCTGTCAGAGTGGGTTCTTGGGAGATTTCACGGATTTTTCTCTTTTGAACTTTAATATAGCTCGTTTTATCTAAAAGTAGTTCTCGCGAAATTAAAAACACAGAAAATATTAAAAAAGTTTTTATAACAGCTTTTAGTTTCTTGGTAATCCATTGTAAGGTTTCAAAGCGTACAAAACCCGCGAATCTAAAATACATTGATTGAGAATAAAAAAAAGATTAATTATATATTGAATGTAATTATGAAAACGTCATTTTATTTCAATGAAAGAACATCAAATGAATGGTACTGGAGTTGTGATTCTAAATTCTTACCTTATTACCTCGTGCATTAGAAATTTAAATATCTCGAAGATTAGAAATGTCAACATTCGATAATGTGTTTACTACCTTCTAATGCTTTGATTTAGTAAAATCAAAATCAGTTTTATCTGAAAAATATTTCGCTGTATGATACTATTATTGACATACAATAAAAAAAATGGGAGAATTTTAAAATTGTAAAAAATTACAACTATACACTTTATCTAATTTTCTAGCACATTCTTGAGAATTGCTTAAAATATGTTGACTAGTAGAGACCAAAGATGTATACTTGTGAATGTCTGTACATGTTCTAAGTTTTGGAGGGTACTTTGCTAGTATGGTAAAAGGGGCATTTGAATATTGGCTAAAAGTTTAGAATATGATTTTAGGTTTTACAGTAAAAGTAAATTATAAATATTTTACTGGAGTGTTCTTGCATTTTCCTTCAGTTTTTTAATTACTGTTAAAACAGTTAATAATTTGAAACGATTGCTTTACAGGGAGAATGTGTTGGCGAATGGACTGTAACTGTTTCGAATGATTTGGAAACTACATGGACGGGAGAGGAAACGGAAGGAGCGGAGATAGAAGTTACTATTACTGCCACTCACGCATCAGAAGAGGATTGTCCTGGGAGGGAAGGGCGTACAGAATTTAAGGATCTGGAGTTTCCTCCATTAGAAAATCCTTGTAAAAATACTGCTTACACCGTAACAGTAGATCTGATTTGTAATGGCAGTGTAAATAGATCTCAAGTGTTTGTCATCTGGACTCCACCAAATGGTAAGATTACTCTTGAATTTGCAAAAACGTTTGATTCTCAAGTCACAGTGAAATTGTTAAGGTTCCAAAACTCTTTCACAGTAAATCTTGAATTAATATTTTCAATACAAATAATATCATCATTGAATGTAATATGACTTTCAAAAATCATAATTGTTAAATTTATCGTGTCTTGTTTGTTGATGGTAATTTTATTTGGAGTTATGTGAAATTTTTTCTGTTTTAATGAAAGAAATAAGAAGGATTCAGTTACATAAAAATTAAATGCATTTGTTCAGTAAAATTATACTACAAATTTTAAAAATACTTAATTTCGACAATTTTACAATTCAGTATATAACTGAATGTATTCCTGCATAATAAACTGTGTAACTGCATGCACACTGCACTTTTAAACATATTTAAATCTTGATTAAGCTTTTCGTGGTGGCAATTTTTGATTTAATTAAGTATGAACTGATTTAAGTTAAATTAGTTTGTGGGGAACTGATTAAAATGTGTTTCAACTAATTTAGCGCTATCTAGTTTTCTGCTATTATTATTAGCATTTGTTGAAAGGTCTGAAACCATTCAAATTAATATAAAAGAAACAAAATTTAAAGGAAAAATAATGATTTCAGTAATTATAAAAATATTATTTATAAAAGTATAGTATAAGCTCCAAAAATTTCCTTCAGAAAATATAATATATATATATATATATATATAATTTTCTATATTTAATATACTATTAAATATAGAAAATTCAAAAATATACATACAGATTATACTATCCATGAACAATAAATTAGCCTTAAAATCTAAATCAATGATTTTTAAATCAGCCTCAAGGACTGAGAAAGTTTGAAAGCTGTTGACAACTTAATATTTAAATTTAATCAAATTTAATTTTAAATGGACTTAAAACGTGTAGTATGAGCAAGGTATAGTCTGAGGTAATGTTTACAAGTAATGTTTGAAGCTGATCGTCATAATGCCTTTTTTTTTTATCGAATATGAATCCAAATAAAAGAAAACCAAACAAATAGAATCGCAAAATTTTAAGTACCATGCTGAAAAATTCTGAACACAAACAATATCATAATTTAGATTTTTAAGTTTAAGAAATATTCTATAGAACATTTAATAAATAGTTTGTATTTTACAAAATGTCACATAAAATTTGTTTGATTTTATTTATTTTTAAACAGTAAAGAGGTTATATTCTGAAGTATAAGCAGTTGTCTAGAATTCATCTTAAAAACGTGCATAGAAGTAGTGAATTCTCATTTTGATCCAAAATCAAAGGATAAATTGATATTTAAGCTGATATACTCAGCTGAATCTTCACATTATGCCAAAAGATAGATCTATAGCATTAATAGTTTCGCGACTCATAAAAGTTATATTTCAATGCGTTTTTAATACATGATAACCGCCATCAAATACCAGCCAAATTATTGTCGCAACGATGCGAAATCAAATAAATTAAATTCTTGAAATTGAAATTGTTTATATGATTGAATTATTTAAAAATGACCATGGAAGCCAAGTTGGGAAAATTCGTCTGTCATATACCTAAAAGGCAACAGTCCAATTTTAATTCATTCAAAGATCGAGGTATTGAGTAAATGTATACACATTAATGTATGGACAACATTTTTTTATTGATGTAATGTAATTTGAAGGAGAGAAATCTGCATCAAATCTTTACTATTCCGTTTGATTGTAGTTCAGAATTTTCAAGTAGATAGAGGTGTTCAGTGTTTTCAAGTGGCAAAATAAGCCATTAAAATTAATCAAGAATGAAAAATTAAGTAAAGAAACTATTGTAGTTATGTTATGTGTCTAATCAAAGAATATATATAAGATGAAATTTTTTTAATTAAATTATTTTCATATGGTAATTTATAACTGCATGCAGTAAAACTTCCTTGTGCATAGCTTTCGAAATATCATTCCAAATTATGGAGTTTTGATAGTTACTTTACTGAACCAATGTATCAAAGAAGAAATCTGTTATCCAGTGCAAAAGGCTGTCGATTTTACTGAGTTGAAAATTCGCTGAAATGAAATGGAGAAAAAATACACAGTTAAAACAAATACAATTCACATGCATACTGAAAATCTTCCCTTTAGCTTTCCTAGAAGTTTTTATCTTAGAAAGAGTTTTGTCGACTCTTGGTTAATTATCAATGTAATGAGATAATCTCATATTGAAACGTGTATTTTGAATTGCAATATTTCTTCTTAGTTTCCTTGCTTTGGATAGATTTTATGATCTTATCTTGTTGAATGCTCTGGCTAATGTCTTGGGTCATATGAGAGAAAGAAATTACAATGATAATATTCAAAATAACTTTTCTCTATTACTGACGAAATAAGAAGACTAAATAATGATGAATATTTATAAGTAATATAAAATGAATCCATGGTTTAAAATGTATTCAGACTTTTCTAAATTGAGTGACTGTAGCCTGAAATGAATATTTAAAATTGCATCATAGTCTTTTTTTTTAATTGAAAATTTTATTTATTTCCGTAAATAATAATGTAACAAAAATATAATCTATTTCTTAATTTTGAGCAATTGTTAAATGACATTCAAACAATATATCGCCAGTTCCTCTTATTAAACATTCACAACAGTCTAGTAGAAAGATATAATTTTTATTTCAAGAGTATATTTCCTGCTCTTTATAACGTCTATGTCAACAACAGTTTCTTCTACTTTCTAATCAACAAAACAATCAAGAAAATCAGTATTTCTATTCAAAAATTACAAATGTTACTATAAGATGTTACTTAATAGGTACACATTAGATTTTGAACACGTTACACATTATTAATATGTGCTAGAATGCCGTCTTGTATATAATTTTTAGTACTGTTCTATTGTAGCTGAATTTAGAAAAATTTAACTGTTCTGGCCTTTAATTTTATATTCCGTGGCTTCAATTTCCAATATGAGTATAGATGTTTATTTTGGTTCAAATTTACTTTTAAACTATAAGCCCTGATTGACTCGCTTCTCATATGAAAAATGATAAGTGTAAAACTACAAATTAAATCATAACACTCAGCAGACGGGCTGAAAAATACAAATAATTAATTTTCGAATATATTTATAGAAAAATATTTGGAATATGGAATTTGAATTACTTAAGAATAAAATCGATCGTGTTTCATCAATTGAAGAGTATATTTATTTGCGTAGCATCATAAATGTTTTCGAAATTTGAAATTTAATAAGGGAAATTTAAAAAATTTATTTCCTTAATCAAAAGTGATAACTATATCGATTTATTAATTTTCTTATTATTCATAGTTATATATTTGAAGTTAATGCTCATTTTTATAAGCTAGTTTCTCAAAAAAAAAAAAAAATTATGCGCACCAATTGAGGAAAATTTAAACTAACTATAAGGGTTCGTGCCGTGTGAATTACAATGTCACACTAAGTTATAGTCACACATAACTTTTTACAGATCTTTTACTGGGCAATTTAATGTTAAGAAGAGAAACTAATTCTAATTTTAACGAAAGAGATAATTATGCTACTTTTATATTATACAGCACTTTATGTTCATAATATTCGCATTTTCTTCACTCAAGTCCTATACTATTATTATAGCCCCATCTAATGTCAAAACTGAAGATGTGACTAGTTCCAGTTTCAAAGCGTCCTGGGATCCTCCTGACGGAATCATTTCTGCTTACAAAGTAGATGTGAACGAAACTATTTATGATATGGGAATCAATACATCTCTACTCTTAAACAATCTGAATCCTAGCACTTTGTACATTTTAAAAGTGTCTGCGAAAGGACATGTCTGGAGTCATTGGTCTGATGTTGTGTTTGTAGAAACAAAACCTGAAGGTGAGCATTATTTTATTCCCACAATAGTCAAATTTAAATGATGATATCATATTTTAGATTTATAATGGTTTCAATAAAGCTGTGGTAAAGGTATCATTCAAATTTCATAAGGTTTAATATGTTGATAAGAAGTGGAACTATGAAGAGAGCAATGTGTTACATTAGGCATCAATCTAGTTAAAAGACAATGATTTTAAATTATGAGGTGAAAACAGCTACTTCATGTGATAGAAATAGACAATTAGATATAAAATTAATTTTTACGGCTATGTTTATAATTTCATTAATTATAAACATAGCCGTAAAAATCATTGAGGAAGATTTCACTGAGTGGATGACCTGCTTTTTCGTCTAAGAAAAAAAGGACGGATTCAGAATATGATATTTTCAAAGTCATTCGTTGGGTTTGATGTCTCTAGAGGCCGGTGTTTTCTCATTTTAAACGTATTTTCTTGTTATCAGTGAAGTGAGTAGCATGTTCTAAAAATCACAGAAAAAATAATTACATGTGTGTATTTTTCATGTCTTAAAAATGATGGCATATTGTCCATTTTTAGATGGTTTCCTTTTTTATAGTCAAAAATATTTTCTTTCATTGGAAGTTTGAATTTTTAGAAAAACTAATAGTCACATTGAAGGGTTGGAAACAGACCAGGAGAATAAATTGTTGACTTAGAGTATTCAAAGCCAATTACTTAAGCCTGATAAACTGATTCCTTGTAACGAACCATTTGATTTCTATTCAATTTTCGAATCTCATGGGAGCATTTCAAATATTATTAATTGAATGGATATGTTATTGACAAGCTTCCTTGCTATTATAAAAATCTAAATGGATTCACCATATTGATTTGACCCAAATACATAGCATTATGTTAAGTGATTTCTGCTGTATAATGCATTGTCTAGCCACTCAACTCGTGTGGTATTTTTGTTAAAAAAACAAGCGCTTATTTTTATAAGCTCTCACTATTTTTATTAATCTAATATTATGATTTCAATCAAATACCTGATTATTTCCTGCTCAACAAGTATCAATGTATGCGAAATAATTAAAAATCACAGCTTGTAATGGGTATACCATTCGATGTTGAAAGAATATTCTTTTTTCAGATAATCTTACAAATTTTTTATAAATATTTTTTTATGAGTTGTGAATATTCTTTATTTGAAAACTGTGAAATAATAAAGTCCGAATTTAAATGAGATTACAAATGAAAGGAAAATGTTATAATTATTTAATATCTAAATACCTTTATTCAGTTTAATATAATATTATCTATTAGTAAAATGCAATGTGAAATATATTCATTTTTACTAAAGTTAAAAATCACTTTTATTATACTCATTTTTATTATATCAGTTACACATACTTTGCTAACAGAATAAAAGAAATTACCTTTAATATCAGGAAAAGAATATCTGTGCAAAACTGCTGATTTTTAAAAATCTCACGGTTTCCACTATTTTGTAATTTTTTTTCAGATATACCTGTTCTCGAGTTGAAACTGCATAATGTGTCCAATACAAGTATCGAAATACATTGGGAGAATCCCGGAGATCAAGTGACGTTCTTCTCTGTAAGATGGACTCAAGAGGGAAATGAAATACACCAATATAAGAATGTCACAGCACCCTACTGCAAAATAGAAGATCTAGTGCCTTACACTTTTTACAACATTGAAGTCGCTGCTTGGGTAGAGGTCAAGATGGGAGCGTGGTCCGATGTTCTTCGAGTGCAAACAAAAGATGGAAGTGAGTATCTAGTATTTTCAAAACATTTCTTTTAATCAAATTTCATAAAAAAAATTAATGAAAAGCACATAATTTGATTTTTACATGAAAATTTTGTTGTAATAAAATTTTTTATAATGCAAAATTTTCAATTGGAATTTTAAAAATATGCATTGAGAATTTTATTATATCCCGGCAATGGAACTTGACCATACTTAAATACAAGATAAAATATTTTTCGAAATTATATTAGAATCTGTTTAAATTATTTTAATTAATAATATTATATTAATTAATACAAATTAATGGTGTATGCTAGTCTACATGAGAACAAGAACCACCTAAATTTATGTAATTTAGTTATTTTTATAAATTGTTCGTTGTATTATATTTTTTCGTGAGGGTAGGGAGCTTTAATGTTCTTTCAAAGTTTTCAATAAAATAATTTTTTTATTTCACTGTCTTGCGACAATTAGCTTTTTTTTAATTGGAATTTACTCTCTAATTTCCTCGCAAAAATTTGTGATTAACTACTGATGTAATGACACATCACGTGTAATATATTCTACTTTTCGGATAAAACATATTAACTGATTTTCTTTGTAACATTTTATAACTAGATTTTTTTATATTAAAATCTAATTTTTAAATTTTTTTGCACTCTTATTAGATATTTTATTTTTGTATTTGAAACAATCTTTAAATTTCAAAATCTTTATTGTTAATTAACTATTTTAAGTTAATTAACCATAAAGATTTGTGTTAAAACTGATTCACTAATCTAATGTTAAAACTGATTAACTGATAAACTATGAGTTAAAACTGATTCGAGAGAAAAATAGAATAATTATATTCAATTAATGAGTTTAATGATATCTCCCTTGGCATGCACAGTTATTATATTAGAACATTATAATTGATTGATTCGATATGATGAAGTTGATAAACAGCAACATGATAGGCCGATTAAGGCGGAAGAGCAACATTATTTAAAAACGTATTGATACTAAAACGAATTCTTATTCAATATAACTATCACTTCTTTTCCTTAGTTCATTCTCATACCTACAACATACCTAATGCATTTTAAGAAAACAAAATACAGGCGTATCAAGATTTTATCAACATAATGTGTTCTTGAATAACGCTATTATGGTGAGAGTTACAGAGAGAAATGAATTTATATTAATAATAAATTGATAAAAATGAAGCCACATTATTTTGCATTTGACATAAATTTCTTACTTTAGTTCCATTACCACCCGGGAATTTGAGGGAAGGAACTATTACTAATACAAGCGTGGAGGTTATGTGGGACGAACCTAAGCCATACCGTGGACCCATTCTTCGTTACAACGTTTGGTTTCTGGCAGGGAAAGCGAAAAGATCTCTCAAAATGATGCAGACTAATGAAACTCACTTCTTGGTGGAAAATCTTTCGCCAGCCCGGAAATACATAATCAAAGTGAGAGCTGCCACATCTGCAGGCTATAGTGACTGGACTAATTTGGATGTCAGGACTTTACCAGGAAGTAAGAGAAATAGAAATATCATTCCCTGTTAAAAGTGCGTTCTATAACCTATGAGAAAAAATAAGTTTTATTATCATATATATATGATAAAATATAAGTTTCTGTGCCAATACTTGTGTATAAATAATTATACATTCACAAGAATTGGCATAGACATTTTCAATTAAAAAATATAGTATTATTAAGGACTTTCTATATTACTATAAATGTTTCTGATAGGTGAAAATATTGTTATAATATGTAATTCTGAACTATTATTATTATTATTATTTTTATTTTGGAGAACAAAATATCTCCCTGTGCACCAAATAATATCATATAGGGATCGAAAGTACAACAAATGTACTACATAACAATTTAAAAATAAATCATAAAAAAAGATAAAAAAAGAAAGAAATAGTTAAATTACAGAATAAATAAATTTCTAAAAAAATACAATGATCTCTTATTTCACCAAGTTCGACAAAGTTAAAAGCCATCCGTTATTCAAGTCTTTACAAACCTCGTTTCTTTCTTGTGAAACGAATTGGCATTCAAGAAAAATGTAAGAAGGGTTGTCAATCCCAGAGTTATAGATGCACACATCACTGTTTTCGATATGGAAACAATGGAAGTAGCTATTGAATTTCTCCACTCCAGTGAAGAATTGAGAAATTATAAAGTTAGTTTTGAACTAGTGGCTCTTAATTCTGCTGAAAACTGAAGGAAAAAAATATTTAGTCTCCTTACAGTTGGAAGAGGAAACAAAATCTGAGTTCCATTCTGTTGTTCTATTGGGCAATGGATTTAAAAAAAAGACTTGGGAAGACTAGTATTGAGTTTATTTATAAATGATAGAGAATATTTAGCCAGGAAATCTACTCTTTCTTTGCCCTATATACTGTTGTGATCATTAACATGTGCGAAATAGAAGGAACTATTTTTAATATTGCACATAGATATTGAATAGAAGTATGTTCTTCTACAATGAGTTTTTCACAATTTATTTCATTTTACAAAGCCAGTAGGGATCACATCGAGTCACTGAAAATTAAAAGCTTTTTGAAAGGCTTATCTATGGCATCTTTAACAGCAAGATTAATGCCGAGTAATTTTGCTTGGAAGGTAGAACAGTAATCATTAATATGGTACATGTGATGACTCATTTCAAAACCATTCTGAAAGCATACTTAGGCCAGACCTACTTTTTCGTAAACCTTACTTCCGTCTCTAAAGTAAATAAAACCGTAGTCTTCTTCCTTATTGCTATAAAAAGTAGCAAGAGGAGATGGAGATCTTGTCGATTGATGGGATGGGGAAGAGTAATTCAGGTCACCATTAAAAGTTAGAAAAAGTGTTAGAAAAAGAGTCTTGAGCATAATAACAAGTTTCATTTTGATAAAGAATTACAACATCAAGAGGAGGAAGACAAGTGGGAATGAAGAAAGCATCAGAATTGATAGTTCTATATCCTCTAACAATCCTCAAGTTCAGTCTTTTTTTATTTCTCAGATAGGTTTCCGGTTTATTTTTTCTTCAAAAACTCAATTATAAATGGAAATGAAGCTAAATTGCTAAGAAGATCCACTATGTATAAGTCATATAAACTGAACAAGCGAAAGAGAGGTATACTCTGTGGAAATTATCTGTGGAAATAGTGGAAACTATTGGCGACATTTAATATTAATTTTGAAATTTCTGCCTTCTATGATTTTAGCCGTTTTAATAATTACACTATTTGTTAAAATTATTTGCATAATATCTTCAAGATATTTATTTTAAAATTAGTTAAGCTTTTATGAATTATATTATTCAAATGAAATATAATTAGGATATGTTTTTATATATACTGAGAAATTGATGATTAGTGATTATAATGTAATATCCTTTATTAATGGATATTTCAGATATCCCCATCTCTACAGTAAATCATAAATTAGATATTAAGCTCTTCAAATATTTAATGCGAATAAGATCTCTCAGGTTGTGTGTGGTGATCTTTGATAAGGTTGAAACAAATAAAAGATATTGTACAATTCCTCTCTTAATCATCCTTGTGACACGTGAATATGACTTTTTTTGCATGAAAAGCTTTCATCGATAACTATACATACACTCTAATAAAACATAATTTATGCATTAATCCGTATTCAATTTCTGTCGTTTCTTCATGTTAAACAGATGTGAACAAAAACTTAAATATTAAATTTTTCTGGTTTAATAGTTCTTATGAGTATTTCTGTAATCTTGATATATAATTTTTGTAGGCATGAAAAAGTTGAGAATCTGTAACATCTGCGCTACGTCTCTTGGTGTCATAAACAAGCAGCAATTTTTTGAGCAAATAACTATTTTTCCTTATGGACAATCTTACCAAGATTTCCTCTGAAAGGATCCTGTATTCTGAAACTATAAGTTTTACACGTTATTGAGATTTAAGTTATTTTCTTTACAAGTCTAGGCTTCAGACTGGTCTGTTTCTAATTTATTAACAATTCACTTTATTCCATTATCTGAAGATTTAACGTTAATCCTTTTTTACTGTTTGAATTTTTCTACCGTTTACCGTTTACAGTTGTGGCTGAAGACGAGCTAAGATTTCGGCGAATTGAATGAGCGAACGAAATAAGGATTTTCCTATGCCCGTTTATACAGTTCGTTCCTCTTATTAATTTAGCCTTCCTGAACGTATAACTTATATATATTCGGCATCATATTTGTATCGCTGGTAAGAAGCAATATTTTTCCATTTTATTCTGTTATCAACGTGAAATTCGGCGGCAATATGTTTAGATTCTCTTACTTCTAAAAGCAGTAAACATACCTATATATATATATATATATATATATATATGTAATTTAATGTTGTCAAGAATTTATTGTTTCACAAATTAATAATTACAATTTAAAAAATTTTCGTAACTTTCTAAAATTTTCTAAGACTCTTTTAGACAATCTTGATCAGATAAAACGGTTTATGAAATTGAATTATTTTAAAATGTTTCATTCCCTTTTTCAGCCCCACATCCTCCTAGTGATGTATCTGCAGTGTCCGAAACATCAGATAGTATAAAAGTTACGTGGGAAGTACCCAAGCCATTCGTTGGTCAGATATTGCTGTATACAGTACTTTGGAAAGAATTGGGATCAAATGAAACCTATTTGGACAACACGACTGAGACTTCTTATGTCATCAATTCCTTGAAACCATACAGCGATTTTTCAATACAAGTCAAAGCGTGGACGCGTGCAGGTTCTGGAAGTTGGTCAGATCCCATCACAACTCGTGTATCTCCAGGAGGTAATGAAATTGCTTATTATATGTCATGGTATTTATTTTAATTTACAGTTTTAAGATAGTGTATTAAAGTGAATAAAGAATTTTTTTTTAGATCCAGTTTACTCTAATTAAAATGTATTTCAAATTCTAACTTTATATATATAAATTTTCCTTATTCTCTTTTTGATCGATGAATGTATTTTGAATACTTTTTTTTACAGTGGGCATTGATTAAATAGAAAAATCAGCTGCATAATGTGCTTCTCTGTATTTTAATTTAATTCTTATACTATCGCGGGAAATAATCATCTAAAATTAAAAAAGAAACTGTCATTAATTTCCTCATGATGCTTTGTGTTTTCAAGAAGAAAATGTGATACTGCGTATTTTTTCCCTTTTATTTAAAGAAAGCTGAAATTGTTATTCAAGACTTAAGATTTGAATTTTTTTTAAACTTTCGCTAATTAGTAAGGATTTAGTAATCTAAATGAAAATATTATAAATATGTAACATTTGATTATATGTTGTTAAATTACAATTAGATTTCCAATGGCTTTGTATTTAAAGAAAAATCTCTGTGATTTATTGGCAAAAATTATAATTAGTTTTTTATTAATAACAGTGCCATCTTCACCAAAAGAGTTAAAGGCCACAAATGTCACAGATGTAACCATTCTCGTCGAATGGGAGGAGCCGCAACCATTTGTTGGACCCATTATTCGCTACACAGTCAAATGGATAGAAGTAGAAAGTAAAACAGAGAGAACAGAATATTCTGAAGAGCTGTTTTTCCTAATTCAAAGATTACAACCTTTTACTAACTACACAATCGTGGTCCAAGCACAAACAGTTGCTGGTTCTGGAAGCTGGTCGGAGCCTATCACGGTGACAACAGGCATTGGAGGTAAAAACTGTTTTTATTTATGAATCTATATTTCAAGCTTTTTTTTTTTATGAGCTTTTCGATTTCAGCTTTTCATATAAAGGATACATTCATTTGAAGTGATAACAAGTTTTGAAATTTCGTTATTGGATTTTTGATATTTTTATTTATTATATTCATGAAAGATTTCTCTATTAGATGAAATACTTCGAGAAGCACATAATTTCAAATAGTTTCTCATTTTTATTTTGGTTGTCGAAGTTTATTTTAATTCACAATAAATAAAGTTTCCAACTTGCTGGTGTTTCATATGCAAAAAATAGAATAAGATAAGATTAGATAAATTTAATAATTTTGTAAATTTTTGAATTGATCTTTTTTAGGCATTTATACGCATGTTGAATTTAAAAGTAAACATTTTTCACTTGTAAACATTTAATTCTTACACCATGCTTACTATAATTTAATGTACACTACTGGCCATTAAAATTGCTATATCAGGAAGAAATGCAGATAACAAAATGATATTTATTGGACAAATATATTATACTAGAAATAACAAGTAATTAAATTTTGATGAATTGAAAAAATTTGGATGGATACATCCTGAGAAATCAGTACCCAGAACAAACACCTCTGGCAGTAAAACAGCAGTTATACGCCTGGGCATTGAGTCAAACAGAGATTGGATTGCATGTACAGGTACAGATGCCCATGCAGCTTCAACACGATGCCACAGTTTATCAACCGTAGTGACTGGCGTTTGGTGACGAGCCAGTCGCTCGACAACCATTGACAAGACGTTTTCTATTGGTGAAAGATCTGGAAAACGTGCTGGCTAGGGCAACAGCCGAACATGTTCCATATCAAGGAAGGTCAGTACAATAAGAGGTGGCCGTTGAGATCCCGCATGGTGTTTCATATTACCGTCCTGAACCCATCGATTCCATATTCTGCTAACAGTCATTGGATCTCGACCGACGCGAACAGCAATACTGCGATAAGATAAACCGCAATCCCGGTACGTTACAATTCGACCTTTATCGAAGTCAGAAACGTGCTGGTACGCATTTCTTCTTCTTACACGAGGCGTCACAACAACTTTTCACCAAGCAACAACGTTCAAATGCAATTTGTGTATGAGGAACCGGCTGAACAATTTCCTCATTTAAACACAATGTAGGTGTCGCTACTGGCGCCTGCTTTATCTGAATGCGCTGAAAAGCTAATCATTTGCATATCACAGCACCTCCTTCTTCTTTTCGTATAAATTTCACGCCTGTAGCATGTCGCCTTCTTGGTGTAGCAATTTTAATGGCCAGTAGTGTATATTTTAATTTTATGGAAACTGTTATATAGGTTATCGGTTAAGTTTGAAAGTGGGCATTCTATAGAATACGTAGGTTTATAAAGGTAGTAATATATAAAATGATTTACATATTGCACATGCATATTTACTTTGTATTCTACAGAATACCAAAGGAAGAACCTTTAAAGTATAAAATTAAAGATATATTTTATACTTCGAAGGTTTCTCCTTTTTTCACGTGGTTTGCCTCTTTTCAATTATTACGAGGCAATCTACGTGACCTTAACGCGAGCTTTAGTTCATAATTTGGAAGTGTCAAAATATATGTGATTTTATTTAAATTTTTTAAAAGTATTGTACTAAGTTGTATGAAAATTAAAGAGCAAGCTGTAGTATTGGAAAGAGAGTCAGAGTCTATAAACATAAAATAACAATTCGACGGTGAATTGTCCAAAATTTGAGTTGATGCTGCAAAAAGCAGTTTCTTCTAACCGGAATTACATTCTAGAAGTTCATAAATGATGTAAAAAAACCAAAACTAATGTGAAGAAAAAACCGGGGGATTATTTATTGCTGAATCACTATGTTTGTGGAAAGCAAAAGTAAACTCATACATCTTATTGTGAAGAAGGTGCAGAATTATACAGTGCTTTACGGATTTAGAAAATTGCACTTACTTCACGGAGTTCGTTTTTGGACACAGGCGACGTGATAGAATGTTGAAAGCACTTTCAACAAACATAAAATGTTATAAATCATGATACTGAATTGTACATCTCAAGAAGACCTCTTCAAGGACCCCCTTCATGTGCTGGACTTTTTTAGATTCAATGACCTTAAGAATGTTACCTGACTTAGTCAAATTCTGGACGATTAGTGAAAAAACAGCATCTACCCTTGTAAAGTTAATATATATATATATATATATATATATATATATATATATATATATATACCCACAGAACGATGCATATTAAAAAGGCCACTTTTGCGAAACCTGATTTTTTACCTAATTTAATTTCCGTTGTCAGGTAGCTCTTATTAACATCTAATCTTATCCAAAACAAAGAATGCAAATATAAAGATATGTATGCAATAAATATGAGTAACAATCATGATTATTCGCTACAAAGTTACAATTTGGAAATTATGTATATTCAGAATCTAAATGAATAGCATTAACTTAAATAGTTAAGGGATCCATTTTTTAGTGATTTGAATAAAAGCAATACTTAAAATAGACGAATTTCTCTAAATAAGAGAACAATAAAGCACAACTGTATTGTAATTTAAATAACTGTTTAAAAGAAATCTAACACTTAATATTCTTAGAGATAACATTTATAACTGGATGTCTCTTTTTAATGTTATCAAACTTTGTAATGTAATCACTCTAAGTATCTTATACCATTCATGAAAGTAAGGAAATTTGCAAGAAAATCTTTAGCTGATTAAAGCTAAATTTGGCTTAATCGTCGTCTTGCTGTAGCTAACTTTTTAATTTCTACTCTTGCTTCTAAGCAGAATTTTCTTATTATTTAATTTTTCCTTGTCAAAATGTACTAAACACATAATTTTTATAAGAACTAACCAATTTAGAAGGAGTGAAAGCATTTATAAATAGGAATTATCTCGTCATAATAAATTCTATTAAATGTGTATTTAGTCGGGAAAAATTTCTAAAAAAAGAATGTTCAACTTTTCTTCAATGAAAGAGTTTTTATAAGGATTTAATTAGGAAAACAATAGTTTTTATAAAATCTCAGATAGATTCAAAATTATTTTCAATGAGTGTAGCTCCAAATATTTGTCATCAACAATAAGTGACGCAAAATTATGTCAAATCGATTCCATATTAATTTCAAAGTATAAAAAATGTGCACATAAAGCATGTAAATATTTAGTTTCAAGCTGTTTCTTTTATTACAAATATATTTCCGAAGTGAAATTTTATACAAATATATTTAGTCATCTGAGATGATGTTATTTTAAAGTTTTGTTGTATTTGTAAATTTAATTGAAATTAAGTCATTTTTATGCAAAAAATGTAAAATAATGCAAAACACTCTGTAATTGTTCTTAAATATATTTTTCGAAACTTTATTAGTACCATCATCTCCAAGGAATTTGAAAGCAAAGAATATCGAGTCTGAAAGTATTCTCATGGAGTGGCAAGAGCCAGATCCTTACGTGGGTCCCATTGTCCAATACACAATCAAATGGATGAATATAAAAAACAAGCTCTCCGGGAAAGGCACCACCAAAAACATTGATTTCCTCATTCAGGATTTGGACCCCTTCACTAATTATGAAATCTCTGTTCGTGCAGAAACTGCTGCTGGTCCTGGAATGTGGTCAGATCCTGAAAAAGTGCAAACTGGAATAGGAGGTAAAGTTGTTACAGATTTAATAATTAACAGGGTTTTTTTTTATTCAATATGAATCGGAAATTTTCTGATCATACATTATGCCAATATATTTATTTAATTAAAAGTAAAAGATAATGAAATAAAATGAGGCTAACAATACTTCTTATGGAGTTTGCCATGAATGATAATAAACATTATAAAAAATCAGATTGAAATAAAATTGACTGCGATGCACTTGCCTAAGTTCACTATGCACATTATTATACAAAAATATAGCATTTTCGATGCATGAAACGCCTGCAGATACTATAAAAATATCATCACGGTAATTTTTGCCAATCAAATCAAGCTATGCAAGTCTTTCGAAGGGGTTAACAATCTTTCTCCTTTCAATGTAGTCACTAGTATAGATCAAGTGGTAGAATTAATCTATTACTACCAAACCAAAAACTGACGTAAATAATTGCTTCAATTATTTTCTAGTATGAATGGGTTTTATACTACAATGTTTCTTTCAATATATTTTCTTACCAATTGGCTTAGAATTATTTTTTTCTCTTCCATTATGTGATTATGATTGCAATTATATTTTCTGTGGTAAATAATATATTTTCTTTTCTTTAACATTGTATAAACATTATCATGTTATGAATGCTACATTTATTACAATGGAAATTTTCGAATTATTTTAAGTTTATACTTCAAAGTTTATTGATGTGATAAAAATAATTTAAAATTTTTAATGTTTGCTTTTTCTTTTTTATTCATTGTAGTACCATCGTCACCCAGAGATGTAAAAGCCCCTAATATCACAGATACGACTATCTATATAGAATGGCTTGATCCATTACCATATGTGGGCCCCATAGATCGATATCATGTAGAATGGAAAAATGTTAACAATAATCATATTGGGAGAAACGATACTGAAAAGTCTAATTATCTCATTCAAAGTCTGGATCCATACACTGATTACAAAATCTCAGTACAAGCAGAAACCAGAGCTGGTCTTGGGAAATGGTCGGAACCTGTACAATTAAGGACTGATGTTGGAGGTATAGTAGTTTTTGTATCTGTATTTGTAAATAATATAGACTTCGGTGGATAAATACAATCAAAAAGATATTATTTGTCTTATTCACAACATGGGATTTCAGAATCATTAATTGTTGATTTCATCAAACCATGGTAGAGATTAAATACACGTAAAGCATAAATTAGCAATATATGCTTAAAATTATTAAAATAAAATCAAGGTTTGTGGTATCTAGCATTTAAAAAGATCAGATTTATAGATTTTAAGTTAAATTATATTCTATTTTTGATTGGAATATATTTAAGGGTTTTTTTTAAAATGGTTGAGTATAAAGAAATATCGTAAGTAAATGAGTTTGTAATTCCCAGCACAAAATTAATCACCAAAAATAAAAAATTGGGATGGCTTTATTTTGGCTCTTGTTTTTAATCGCGAAGAATTTTGCTGTCCTAATGTTTTTCACTACATAAATTCTTAAAAATATTAAGGAAAATGGGGGCAAGCTATGCCTCTTTGTTTTTTGTCATTCCGTTTTGCAGATCCCCAGGTCTCTCAATATTTGGCATGAGCACGCTCGTAGTTGGATCCAGAAAATCTTATGTGATTTAAAGTTTTGTAATGATACTCTGCTCTTCTGAGATGTTCAGTTTTATAAGCACGATATGTAGCACCATACAATTTTATAAACACGCCATAGTCCAAATATATTGTGAATTCTTCAACGTATTCGACAATCTTTGACATCAGCGTATCTGAGTCTGTATTTACTACTGAAAATAGGAAACATTCAACAGTTTTTCTTATTGCATATCTTAAAATTCATAAATATTTATTTGAAATATGTAGAGTTTTTCCTCATTTATGAAATTGGATTTGTAAAACAATGATTTCATTTTAAATGTTATTTGTTTTTAACTGTAGTGCATGTAGATGTACACGAAACATACTGGTATGATAATTAAAAAAGTTCATTAATACAAAATGTAAACTGATCTGTTTTGAGAAACTTGAATGAATCACATTTATAATATGTATTAGTATTTATTCAAGCTTATTTATTTGTTTTATCTATATATTAACATATTTTTTAAAGTTATCCATATATGAGTGAGATTTGTTCAAAAGTAAAAAACTGATAAAGCAATGATTCCTCACTGATCTTATCGAATACTTAAATACTATACTAATATAAAAATGTTAAGAAAATTTCCAGAGGATAATTTCTTCATGTTATTAAATAATAGAATAGAAATAAAAGTTTGGATAAAATAGATAAACATTTTAAAAGTGCTGTTTTATTATCTTCTAATTATCGGAAGTTTCATCTTAATTTTGGAATATTATCTGAATTTATATTGTAAATGCTTGGTTCCCAATTTTTTCTCATAATAGTGTTATTATTTCCTATTGTTTAAGTGCCCTTTGTACCACGAAATATGATCACTATTCCAACGAATGTAAGTATCAAGGTAGAATGGGAAGAGCCTCAACCCTTCAGAGGACCCATTGAGTACTACACTATTCGCTGGCGAAATTCCAACGCTAACAGCAGCGAAGGAATCACCAGCAGTACGGATTACGTCATTCAGAACTTGATGCCATTTACATCATACTTCGTCCAGATAAGAGCCACGACATCCGCTGGAGGAAGTCCTTGGACCCAAGTTATGGAAGTGAAGACGCTGACTGGAAGTAAGTTGCAGTACTTCCGCATAACACTTTCATTTTGATTCATCCGTCATGTACAATATCCAAATTCGAAAACATATCCTGTGAAAAAAATTAAGAATGAAAATTAGATATTGGAAAACAAAACAACTGTCTCTAATGTTATTTAATTAACTGCCGCTTCTTTCATGAATATTTATAATGAAATTGTGAGTTATTAAATTTTAAAAATAATTTTTATTGTAATTTTTGTGAAAAATATCAACAATTAGAATTTTGGGTTTCAGGATCCTGAACTTCTGTTATTATATCTTGTAATATTGTTACATAATAATGCCAATATATTACATTCATAAAAATTGGTATTTTGTTATTCATTTTCATAACGAAATTCCTATTTTGTTATGTATGACTTTATTATTTGTGAGAAAATATTATTTTGATATAATGAATTATATTTTGAATCACGTTTTTTCACGCATTCTAAGCATGCTTAATTAAAAACGAATACATCAAAAGTTATCTTTTTCACATTCCATATTTTATAATACCAAATTAATTAAAAAATGTTTACTAGTTCTATAAAATAAATGTTTTACATTCTGTTCTTATTGTTAAGTATCCCAGCTTTTGAATTATGCGAAGTTAATCCATTAGCCATGTTGAAAACCGATTACATTTTGTAATAAAAATGTAATATGTATCTATATCAACACATCTTCTTAACATAATGGAAATAGGTATATAATCTTAGTTTAAATTATAAATATTTAAGTATATTTAAAGATGTCGATGAGAGTTTTTTTTAATTTAAAGGGATGTAAGTGACTCACACATAGTGTGTTTGATAAAATAAGTTTTGTGAATTATAGTTTTCCAAAATTATTTACTTATGGCTTCTATTACAGCATATTGAAGAATAATATTTAATTTTTTTCAGTACCTGCACCACCAAGAAATGTGAAAGAAATAAACGTGACCGAAACAAGCATTCTTATTGGGTGGCAAGAACCAATTCCGAATATGGGTCCGATTATTAGGTACTCCCTCTGGTGGATGAATATGAACAATAATGCCTTTGAAGAAGGATTCTCCGTGAACTCACCATTCCTTATTCAACATCTGAATCCATTTACTAACTATACAATCAAAGTGAAAGCTGAAACAAGTTTTGGTTTCGGTGACTGGTCAGATTCCGTTCTCGTGCGGACTGATATTGGAGGTAATGAAAATAAGAACTAATAATTTAGCATAATGAATACGCGATCAGAATAGAAGATCAGCAAGCACAATTTTATGCACGCGACCGATGTTTAGTGTAACTAAAATAATATTGAATTTATTTGATTACACGATCAAAACAGAAGTTAACATTGCTTAATATGCATGGTACAAGAGAAATGTAATTGAAATAAGATAGTTAAATGAAATTTAAAAAAAAGAGAAAAATAAGACGTGTTTTAAATCGGGTTAAAAAATAATGCTATAAAAAAGATGTATTGATAAGTTATTGGCACTACTTAAATTCAAACGAATATCCTACACAGTTGGCAACTGAAGGAAAATGAGTTATGAGAGGATATAAATATACATGGTATAACATAAATTTATATCGTGGTATTAAAACTAAAACTTTTGATGTTAAAAAAATATGAATTCTAAAAACAAACCACTGAACTGTTAAAGGGAGCTTACATAGCCAATAGTTTTAAAAATGTAAATTTTTAAATAAAATGTTCGTAATGTAACTTATATAAGAGGAAAAATTGCATTATAAATTTTCTCAGTTACAAATATTCAGCCTGTGAATCGTTCGAAACGAAACGTGTTCACATAATTTAATATATTACACTGTCAGGGATTTAATGCAGCAATGATTTTGAAGTTTATTAAATATTTCCCGTTATATAATGGAACTTAAAAAGTTATATATCCATCATAATTCTTTGAAAAGAAATTGTAATGTAAGAATTTGGTAATCTGGTATCATTTCATACAAGAAATAAATTACTTACACCTTAATAAAAACATTGTGACATTTCGCCTTTTAAATAGCTGAATTTCTGTGGGATTATTTAATTTTATTGAAATTAAAAATTTGCATTTCCTTAATATGATTGTTATAATATCCATACATTGATTCCTCGTTGGGAATAATTTATTGACTCAAAGTAGTTATAACGTTTTTCAATATTCTTCACGTATTGAAGAAGACTTTTCATAGCACATATTGATGAGATTTTTCATAGAATGGAATATATTCACTTGAAGAAAGCAACAGAATTTGAAAACTCTAAGCCCCTATTGCTGAAGAGCTATATACAAAAAGCGCACGGGACAACAAAATCCTTTTACCAGAGGTTGAGATAGAATCAGGGTCCTCTACTGCAAAGGGTGTGGTCAAACAATTAGGTTTAGATAAGCCGCACAATTAAAGTTTAAAAAGTCTTTTAAGTTAAACATTTATTTATTAATATTAAATTTTAATATATCTATGTAATTACCATTTAATATTTATATAAACATATAAAAAATTAAAATATTATGGACTAATACTCTTTTTATAGTTCCTAGTCCACCAAGGGATGTGAAAATTAAACAAACTTTGAATACAAGTATCGAGGTGACTTGGAGCGAACCTCAACCAAAAGTTGGAGATATATTGGAATACCTCATCATCTGGACAGATACAAAATTGCAAACTAAAGAAGCAGGCAAAACAAGTAACTTGCATTATGTGATCGAGAATCTAGAGCCCTACACTAATTATACTGTTACGATATCAGCAAAAACAGAAGTTGGAATGGGGAATCCATCGTTACCTTTAAATGTCCGCACTAAAAGTGGAGGTGAGTTTAATAATTTATTATTTATTGGGTTTCTTAAAATTTTCTTTTTGATTTATATATCACAAAAAAATATAGTTTTGTTGTATACAGAGCAAACATAGATTTTTAAATTTAGAAACAGGGCAGTCATGTGCATCTTTTAATCAATGAATTTACAAAATACTGTGAAATCAAGTTTTACTTATGGACAAAATATTGAATTCTTACTGCTTTACTAACGGTGTTTATAATGGCTTACATTAGGTATTCCAAATTGTGGTGCTTGTCATTTTTTAAAGCTATGAAATGTTTAAAATGTACTAGATTCACCCCTGGAATAAAATAGCTAAGGAAAGTGCTTCAGATGACAGCATGCAATAGATATAATTTGATTTTATTCTCGTCCACTATTCTATTTTGAATACTCGAAGAAAATTGTTGGGTGAAATGTTACCTTATCGCACTTGGCATTATATTTCTCATCTATATAAGAAAATTTGATTTTTAAATATTTTCTTCAATACCCTATTTATGGGAGAATATATGTGAGCTATTTATGAGACAAAATGTGTAAGCATGTATGTATGAGGTGTCTTTTAATTAACCTACAACTTTAAAATGAAATAATTTCATGGAGACTTCCTCAACCATCATATGTAAAATAGGAAACTTTCACTTAGGTTCTACGTCATTACGAAAATGTCTCCCAAAGTAAGATTTTCAACCGATGATCGTATTTTCATTGTTAAAAATTGATATTTTTGTGATAAAAATGCAACGCAATTGGTGTGTAAATGGGGTAAAACATATAAAAACCGACCTAAGCCTTCTAGAACCACAATTAGGGATCTTACAAGAAAATTTGAGGTTTTGGGTTGCGTGACTCATGATATGAAGAAAAACGCTGAACGAAGAAATCATTGATAAAGTAAGCGATATAAAAGATGAGCTAAGCACATCAACTCTTAGATAAGCGAGTTAATTGAATATGAGTAGGAGCACTGTGCACAAAACATTAAGAATGGATATCTGGCTCTTTCCTTACAAGATCTAAGCTTTAGAGATCATCCCGGATACTGCTGTCTCAGAGCGATGAGACTTCACCAATGAGATCTAGGACATCATCGTTACCGAGGTATTGGACTACAAAAAGGTATAGTTATCCGATAAACCCCATTTCTGGTTGTCAGGCCAGGTGAACCGACATAATCATTATTTCTGAGAATCCTCAAACCCTGAACCAGTTTTGTCAACGTAAGACCATTGCATCCACAAAAGATAACAATTTTGGTTGCTCTTTATGGATCGTACCAATTTTTTTTTGCACCTACTGTTAAGGCTGATGCGTATAAGAAAGTGCCGAAACAGTCGTTTATTCACCAGATTCCTGCTCTGGGTATGAACACAGGTAAATATTGGTTCATGCAGCATGGTGCCCTTTCGCATTTAACAGATAAAGTGTTTGACACCATTAACATAGCCCTTGAAACCTGTGTTGCTGCTTATCAATATCCAAACAACCATTTTGTTGCATTGCATTGGAAACTTTATTCACTGAATATGATTCCGTGCAATTTCTATCCTTAAGGTCACATGAAAGACTTTTAAAGATAGCAAGGCAATTTTTTTATTGAAAAGAACGTCTAAAAGATAATTAATACACAATGTTTTCAAAGTGAGAATCGTCAGAGGCGATACAGTAGCGCAACCTAGTCACAAAATCCTTAGTTAATTGTTCAAGTATTTCTCTTTTAATGCTTGTAAAAGAGAGATTCTTGAACAAGTAACTAATGAATTTATTTTTATATTTTTTAAAAACTTAATTCTCTTTTTCCAATTTTACTTTTGTTCTCATAATTTTATGACACTCGATTTATCATCATATGTATAATAAACGTATCCGTTTTGTGTTTTGTTTTTCCATTTAATGTTTTCATTCAGTTTCTGCTCATATATTTTATTGTTACATTATCAAATGTGTTATGTTGAGAGTAAAATATTTCTAATATTAAATAATTACTGCATGATTTATTGAATTCTTTGAAATAACTTTGGCGATTCCTTTCAAATTTTTTATTCTGAATTTAAGAGCATATTTTTTGTGCAAACCTTTAAACAGAGTAAGTTGTTCATGAAAAACAATGAAAAATAATAAATCTATGATTTTTAGGATATTCTTAAAATAACCATAAACCCCCATGCGTTATATTTTTTTAAAATTGTGTGCTAAAAGTTTACTCAATTAATAAAACAATACACTAAATGCGACATAATAAAAAAGAATAGGAAATTTACAACACTATAGATATACTATAGAAATTTTTTGGACTGTTCTATAAATAGAGCATTGTAAAATAATTTATTTATTTATTCTTAGACGAGAGATTTCATAATAATATTCAAGCAATAATGGAAAACTGGGATTAAACAGTTAAAATTTACATATGCATCAGAATAAGGAAAAAATCCGTAGGTATTAAATTACTTAATTTAAAATAATTAAGAATTACTTAATCCTTTTAAATTAATTCTTATTTCAAATAATGAAGTAAGAATTCATTACTAACGGAATATCCAATTGTTGCGAAGACAATTTTGTTTCGAGTGTTTGATTCTGAAGATATATTGTCTTTTGACAATATATCTTCAGAAGATAAATACTAATAATTTAGACATAACTCTAATATCACTAATAATAAAATGTAGAAATTATTAGTGCTAATATTTAACTAAATTTATATAATAATTAAATATTAGAACTAATAATTTCTACATTTTATTATTCCGAAATATATTTTAAGTGAATTTTTATTCTAATTTTTCATTTCACTATTTACGAGTGGTGAAATGAATATTCTCTTGGATTACATATGCCTTTATTACAGAACATGTAATTTGTGCTTATATGCTCATTGGTTCATTTAAATTTTATTGAGGCTATCATTGGCTTGTTTCTTAATTTTCATTCAAGATAAATGAGACTGATGTCATGCTGCTAAAGATCTTTTTTGAAACATTTTTATACTATAATAATCATTTCATCGAACATTTTCAGAGATGTCTTGTTTAAAAGTAAGTGCAAAATTTGTTCTTTTCACCTCCGTTTGAGCTTTTTCTGAATCTTAAGATATATTTGTGTCGTAGATATAATTTTACGCAACAATGAATTTATTTCATTTTTTATTAATTTATCATCATTCCATGTAATTTTGTCTATTTAGTTGCTCTGAAATACAAAACAATTCTTACAAATTGTGTTGTTGTGAATCAATGTTATTGCCAGTAAAAATTTTTGGTTTACAGTTCCTCTAGAACCTGAAGAACTAGAAAAAGTTAAGACTACTAATCGCAGCATTGAAATAAAATGGAAGGAACCGAAGTTTTTCAAAGGTCCCATCATCTCCTACACAGTTCGCTGGAGGCAGAACTCAATGGCAGAATCCAAGCAAACGCGGTATGTTATAACAGAGTTAAGTCCCTACACAAGGTACAGCATTTCAGTGCGTGCAGAAACTATGGCTGGTTATGGGAATTGGTCTGATAAACTGGAGCTTCAGACAGATATTGGAAGTAAGTTTTCTTTCAGATTAAGAACTTAAGCAGTTTTTAAAGTTACTGTCTATTTCTCATCAATAAACAAAGAATGTATACATCTAGGTTTTGCAAGTATAACTATTTCTTCATGTGTACACTGTATTTTTTTTTTTTATACAAGACGTACTTTAAAAATGTAAAGTTATCTAATCAGTTGATAAACAATAACTATTAATAAGCAAAAATGCAATGCAAAGGAATTTTTGGTAAACCGAGGCGTTTATTATTTGTTGGCAAATGAGGTGAATTATTTTACACAAAGAATCATACTTTCTAATAATACATACAATAAATCCACTATAAAATCTGATAAATTCTTATTTAACAGGGTTTGGTTTATTACTATTTTCTTTTGTAGGAAATTTTCTAAAAATAATAAAATGAGTAATATATTTCAAGATTTAGCCATTCATATATAATTGGTGTTTATTTAAGATTATTTAAATTTAAATCATTTTAAAGTTGAAAAAAAAAAGAATCATGCATAACTTTTATACTTTGCTAAAAAACATGATTATGTATTTCTTTGACTAAATTGAAATAATATCAGTTTTAATTTCTTGAGTAAAAATTAATTCTACGAATGTATTTAAGAACGTATTTTAAAATTAATATCTTTTCAGATTTAATTTCTTTTTATCTTTTCAGTAGTTAAAATTTATATTGCTGTACTTCATTTTTAGCATGTAATAAAAATAAGTAAAATTAGATAAATTCTTTTACATGATATATAGAATTATTTTTGAAAATGTACAAAATAATAAAAGGTCTTTTACATGATATATTGAATTATTTTTGAAAATGTACAAAATATCTAGACAACGTTTCACTATAAAAATGTGTGATTAAATTTAAGAAAAATTATTAAGGATTTAAATATGTTAAAATATTTGCGTAGTTTTCATTTATTAAAGAAATTTTATCCATAATTTTTTGTAAAACATATATTTTTTGTAAATAAAAAATGTTATTTTTTATAAATAAATCTAACAAAATTATATAAAAACTGATAATTTATTTTAAATTATTCAAACGAACCTGAATAATGACACATAATTAGAAAATGCTGAAATTAAATTATCTCAAAAGAGATCATATTATAATAATCTACTACATTTGACGTTTCTAAAACTTAGAAAATGATTTAAATTAATGTTTTACATTGTCAGTGGAAATGAACGATACGTTGTTCTATAAAATTCTCCATTATTAATCTTAAAAGTGTATTATTATGTGACCAGGTATATAATATTCACACATAATTAAATGTGGATCTATAAGCTTAAAATTTTATAAAACAGTTTTTCATCATTTAAGAAATTAATTAATTTAAATGAAATTTAAAATAAAGAATTCTGAAATCAATACGTACTTTGGTGGAAAACGTATTCTCACTCCGTTTTTAAGGAGCTACTGTTATGAGCCTCTATTTGAGCTTGACTTGTATTAAAACCTAATGCTTTTTTGACTCTAGAGATCTTTATTTTTCTCTTATGTTAGGAATTTTAATGTTCCTTTAGTTTTTTGTTGGCAAGATGTTTGGAGGTTCCTGAAAATATAATGAGCATTTTTGTAATATTAAGCGTAATTCAAGTTATCAGATTATGTCTCTGCTTTTTTCCATTCACTGAAACATTTACAAAGATTTTACTTTATGTACTAATTCGTCACATGTATATTAATTTATATTCCTGCACTACTACGTTACTTCAACTTGATGGAAACTTAGTGTACCATTAACTTAAAATAATCAGGAAAATTAATGTAATCACCACTATTTCTAGAATATTGTTTTTAGGTCACCGTTAATCCTTCTCCCAGTAAATCAATTAAATTTCTTACATTTATTGAGTTATATAATTGATTATTATAGAACGATACTTACCATGCGAGGATGATCCTCATTCAGTTTTATTAATCACTCTTGAAAAAACTTTTCACCAAAAATGAAAACATTTAAACCCTGAACGATGAAATAAACAAAGAGAGCATTCTGAAAATCACACATATAAGTACTTTAAATTCAGTTCGTCATGCATATTTTATATACAGATTCGATATTTTCTATTATATTTTACAGTTCCTACCACTCCAAAGAATCTCACAGTAACTGAAAAGACGGCGAAGTCCATCACACTTAATTGGTTTGAGCCTGATTTCCAGAACGGTCCTCTTCTAGACTACAAATTGGAATGGGGTATTCCAAGTAGCAATTTCTCCAGCGCTCAGATAAAAGATACACTGTATATAGTCTCTGACCTCCTCCCATATACAGAATACCAGTTCCGAGTGAGTGCAAGAACGGCAGCGGGATGGAGTCCTTCCTCTTCCTGGGTCATCACGCGTACAAACATTGCTGGTGAGTTTAAGAATTAATATGCAAAACTTCTTTAAAGTCACCCCTTTGTATTTATGAAAAATAGTCCTTTATGAAACTGAATGAACTCTCTAATCGGAGACTTGAGAAAGGAAAAGAAATCAATATTAATAAAATAATAAAAACCAATAATTTTTTTTGGAAAAAATAAAATAACAAAAGGACATACAAGCTGCTTTTGTTGTTGGCTTAGGCTAAATTTATTTACGTAGTAAAAATATAATTGCTGGATATATTCCATTTTTGAATAAGTTGCTACAGTAAAAGTAAATAATTGCAGTTATATATTCAACAGAAGCGTGACAAGATAAAAGTGAACAACTGGGCATTCATTAAAGCATATAATTGGTGAATGAATGTAACAAGAGATTTAGAAATCATTTGAAATAATCAAAGAGTGTCTGGAAATTTGATTTATTCTTTGCTGTCAGAGAGAGTACCCAATATGTATTCAGATGTTTCCATCAAAAAGTTAAAATAGCATTTTCAGTTTCAAGGTTGAGTAGACGTGTCACATTAATACTCTCTAACGACAGTATGATTATTTTCATAATTTATTTATATTGTAGTAAAAAATTTCTTAAAGATAAATTTAAGGTTTATTATGCACATACAGCCAGAAGAAAAATAGGTCCCATCTTTGCTAGAGGGTAATACTGATGTACATTTCTTCTGAAGCTATACAAAGATCAGAAAATATTATTAGTATTTATTTCAATATAGTAAATGAATAGATTATATTCCTTATTAAGTTTGTGACTAAAAGAAACGCAAAAGTATTTTTACATAATATTAAGCATCATTTTATGAACTATTTGCGTGACATTATTGATAATTTAAATCGGCGTCGAAGATCCTTACAGTGACTCTCATAGCTTTCATTACTACATCACCAACTCATTGTATGCCATTAAAATTTATGTCAAATTCAAGCAGCTTTATTCAGATTACTAATTAATTGTTGACATTACTTTGATAGATTGAAAAATAGAAATCCTAAATTCGTAACCATTATATTATATACATTTTATTCTATTGCTGAATATAGGAATGTTTAAATTAATTTTTCAACAGGCTAAACAAGGAAATATATTTTCCAATAGATATATGTGTTTTTGATTGGAAAATGCTTTTATCATATTTTTCTAATAAACTCATAATGAAACTATAATTGTGTGCTACAATATATGTGTATAGTAGTTTGAGTCAGTGCATAGAAAATATTCTCCGGTCAATCAACCATAACCTAAATTCACAATTTACGGAAGAAATATTGATTAAAGCAAATACATTTCTTTATTTCCCCAAAGACAATAATTAGCACTTCTATAATTTTTTTATCATTTGATGCTTTAATAGTATGATGCAAATATATAAAATTTTATCTCAGCAGGAAATATATTTTTGTGCTTACATATTTTACCATTAAATATACAACATGAAAATGGATTTATATTTAATTATTTACGTCTTAATTTCTTATATTCAGTTATTTTTTAATCAATTAAACGAATGTAAATTACTGCATGAATTGATATTTCAGTTTAGAAATAAATTCTTGATTCTAGTACCATCCAAAGCAAAGATTTTATCAGTGAAAGTGGAGAATTCAAGCAGCATTGTAACAGAATGGGAAACAGAAGTTCCTTATCCAGGACCTACCCAATACAAACTGTGCATTTGGAAATGGCCAAGTACTTGTGACAGTAACCTGAGCAACGTTCTCGAAAAATTCCTGGAAGGTAACAGAACCAAAGAAGACTGGCTCCATCGCAGTCTGGACGTGGTGGACCATTTGCCTCCTTACACGCCATTTTCTGCTCAAGTTATCTTGAAAACTGAAGCTGGCGAGATGGCAAGTGACAACAGTCTTGTTATATGGACGCCTCCAAAAGGTGATTGAAAATTTCTCTTCCCTATAACATGTATTTAATTTTTACTTTCTTTTACCATAATTACGCTTCGCAAATAAATCACCACAAGAAAGCAACATCAACAAATATAACCTTCTTGATGATATGGAAATAAGCTTTATCAGAAATGGAAAATTTTTCTGGGAATGATAGGCTTACAAATTGTTAATGAACAGAATGATAATTCCCACAAAGGGGGAATGTCTATAAATTTCTTTTTTTAAGTGAGAAAACATTGTTGAAAAAACTGAAAAATAATATTACATTTCTCTTATCACCAGACACATATAGGAAATAAATGGCTTAGATTTTCTGATTACAGTGTATTGTTCGTTTTGGAATCTAGAGGCTACACTAAATTACACAAAATATTCTTCGCGCGCGCTTCGGTCGGAATGGAATTCATTAAAGGTAGAAGATTTGTGGCACATTGCTGAAAATTTCGATAAGGATTTGCGCTTCTGTATTCCCAGAAAAGATGGATCATTTGAAACCAATGAAATTCATTAATTAGTAACAGTCTACGCTTATTATTTACACACTTATATTTTGTAATTTATTTATTTTTAATAAAGTGATGGTAAAAATTATTTGTTAGGATTTTTAGAGCACCAACCTGTATTTATAAAATATCAGTATCATAAATAATTTTCGAGATTCATTTCAAAGACTTTTTTTATCGATTAAAATGTTGAGAAAAGATTACGCCAAATAATAAGATAGTTTTTGCATACATTAACACAATTATTTTTTGTGGTAAGAACAGTTATGTATTGTATGCATCGTAATCTATTCATCGCATATCATCAGATAATTGGTGTGTTTGCACATTATAATATTATCCTGAAGTCGCATTGTAAACACCTGTTAAAATTTCTATAGTTAGTGTTTCGGATATTTATATGTGTAACAGTGTTCACAGTAATATCATCAGAAATGTAAATTTCAGAATATCTTGATCCATTTGGTGCATTAATTTCTAAACTCGATCAGTCATCATATACCGTAGCAAGCAACAGCCACCTTTTATATTCATGACATACCATTACTTTATAGTTTTCATTGCCTTTATTTCCAATGGTTTAGATATTCTAGTTATTGTACATTTTCTGTGCAATTTTTGATATGGAAATAAATAAGTGTTCTTTTGAAAATTTGATAAATTGATCTGTAGAATTTTTACCATCACAACAACGATGACTATGTCCCAAGATAATCAACGGTTCCAACTTTTTCATCCATCACGCCACTATTTTAATGATTCATTGATCATGATATGAGTCATTCCAGTACATATTGACTAATTACGAAAGATGTTTCATATTTGTATTAAAATTAGTTTGAAATTGAGATGGCAAAACAATTTAAAAATAAATTATGTTTCAGCCCCTGGACCCCCAGCAAAAGTCACAGCTGACTGTAGCAAAAAGAGTACCGAGGCAGAAATCCGTTGGGAAATTCCAAAAAATCCAAATGGAAAAATAATAGAATATCTTGTAGAGTACGGAACAGAGGTAAATATATACGGGACACTGACTTCATTTAGTTTTATTCTGCATTTCTTGACTTTAACTTGACAAATAAATTTTTAAAATGTAAATTTCCAAATTATCTTATAAATATTTTCATTTTTTAATTATTGTTTGTATTTTAAACATGAAAGGTATTAGTTTAATTTCATTTATCAATAAAATGATGCAATACTAATAAAAGTATGTTGTTTTAGTTTATTTTATAAAGTGGAATGCTTAAATAAATAGTTTTAGTAAAATTACGAGGAAATATTACAATCAGCTTAGTGATGCTGTCGAAATTCTTTCATTGTATCAAAGTTTATCATAATAAAATTTCGTAATATAAATGCACGTATTTGAATTTCATGACGAATTCGAAATACTTTAATTATAACAAGAAGTGAATGCTGTTAGGTTTCTTTCAAATTAAAGTATGGTAAAACTTATACCAGTAACTTTAAAATAAAATGAGATTTGTTTCCTATATACCAATTTTCTTTTCCAGCTACTTGGTTATCGAGAAGCTTCTGTGAAAGTGAAAGACGAGTGTAAAGGACAGAGTGTCACTCTGAAAGGCTTACGTCCTGAGAGAAAATATCGAATTTATGTTCGTGCCAAAGCAAAAGATGTGTCTGCTGATGGTGAACGAACAGCACTAGAAGAATCTTGCGTGTTGCCCGCCGGAGGTAGGATTACGTTAATTTGAAATTTCTTGCTCTTTTTGCATGGTGCAACGGATTATTCCAAGCTCTCACTTGCATGGAGAATATTTTCATTTAGTATCTCAAATCATTCATGTTTTGGCACTAATAATACATAAATATATTAAATTAATTTGGTCGATAAACGAATAATTTGAGAAGGCAATTTAAAAATAATATAAACAATTTTCTTTGTCAGTGTCGGGGATCTGCAAGAAGATGGCTTACTTCAGAATACATATTAGTATTACTCAGGCATGCTATATAACATCCCACTTATTGATTTCCTTATATGTATGGACATCGACTTAAATGCACAGTCATATACTGATATCGAATATACAAATGCACCCACATTTATTCCCAACTATTAAGTTCAGAATGATACTTTTGAAACTGATATAAAATCAATGATTTTGAGTTTTTCTTATAAGCGATGAAAAATAAAACCATGCATTTTTTTAAGTGATTTTGTGTAGGATAAACATATCATACAAATTAATAAGAATATAACAGTGTAATTTACAAT
>JAPDSC010083124.1:0-11915 GCA_026290005.1 Latrodectus geometricus | reverse complement strand
AAATTTGTGAGTGGGTGAAATAATATTTGTCATAAATGCTTGAAATACATAAAATATCTCATGAAAAGAAGGCTTCACAATGCGCATAAAACGTAGCTCTCAAATTTAGAATATGGCGAAATTTAATATGGTGAAATTTAATTAAATAAACTAATGAGTATATGTGTCTAATTTTACTTTTTTCTACTTACTGTTTAGTTCTCCTTTATATTATGAAAGATAATAGTAAATAATTCATTTTTTGTAAAGAAGAAAGGATTCAGCATAATCTGTAATTAGATTTTCTTCCTGTGTTTTAACTCTTAAAGAACACAGAGTTTTACATGGTAGTACTGCATTATTTTCGACATTAAAATTGTATTTATTTAAATAATTATTTCAATCCCTAATTTTAAATGTACACAAGAAGATTCAGCTCGTACAAATGCGTATCTCTGTAAATTAAAATCAAATTTTTACCTTAGGTTTAGATTGAAACTGCGAAATTGGTTTAAATAGCTTCGAGTTATCTTGATTTTTACCAGCAGTTTCCTTATTGATGAAATTATCAATAATACAATGTAATTATCTTTTATTATTTTTTTCAAAGCAAACAATGTAATGGTGAACATGCGGGACTTCTTTGTGACTATTCATTAATTCAATCTAGTAATTTAAATCTACGTATTTTGAAATTGCATGTTTGTGTGTGATTGGCTGTTTAACACATACATACAGCATTAACACACAAAACGATAATTCCAAATACAAATATCTATTTTTGTGTTAATTAAAAACTGAAATGTAATAAAGAGCTAATGTTGTTAAAATTGAATTCTATTTATGATATGTATTATTATGCCACACTAAGCCTTAAAATTATACCTTTACAGTATTTATATAAAAATTACTATAAATAATTTAGCGAAATTAAAAGGCATATGGAAAAATGAAACCAAGGTTACAAACCAGGCTAATTAACGTAAATTTTTTAATTATTTAAATTTATTTTTAAAATATATATGTAATTCAACATATAATATAAAGTGTTTTGTCTGCAATATCTCTATATTTTTAAAAGTAATCAGCCTTTTGTATATTGTTTTGTTATTTTGCTTTATTTTAGAAATTGTCTTAAAGTAGGAAATAAAAGAATATACAATCATCAAGCATGAAAAAGTATCAAAAGTTACCTTATTTAAATTTTAAATATAAATTTACTCTGATTTCACTCTTACAAATGAGGGCCTGCTCACTTCAAACAAACGATAAGAATCATGTTATTTTGAATAAATCATATTTCTTATTATAAATTAAATAAATCACATTTATTTATTATTATATATTAGAAACTAGAATAATTAATTTCGAGAAAATTAATGCATTCATATTACCAAGTATTTTTATAAACTCTTTCCATATTAATATTTTTTAGTTTAAGTTTAATTTGATATTAACGTTATAAATTACAAAAATAAATTATGACATACAGTTTATAGCAACTACAGCTAAAACTTCATTTTAACTATATACACTAAAAATTAGAATTTCCTTAAAATTTTTATATTTTTTTAAATAAAAAATGATACGATGAAAAGATGAAAATAAAGACAAATTTTTAGATATTATTTTTTTAGTTTTATTTAAAATATGATATAAATAGTTGCAATTTTTAAATTTAAAATCTTTCTTTATTGCCCAAGATTATTTATTTTCCAATTAAAACAGAATATTTTATTTCTTTCTTGAATAAAATGTACTTGAAGGAAAGACAATCTAATCATTTTTGCTCATATGCAGGTTATTTTACATTTTTGATCATGTGCATAAAGTTTAAGGTCATGTGCAGGTAAGAAATTATTAAAAAATTGAAAAAAAGCTATAATGACTAAATTTTAAAATATAAAGAACTTTATATTAACAAGCAAATTTTTTTGAAACTTCAAATTGTTTTAAATTTTTGACGTAAGGAAGAATTGGGTTAGTACAATAACTTTTTTTATGCTACGAAATTCTATGCTTTTGTGATAGAGTTAAAAGAAAAGAAAGTATTCAACTTCCATATTTAGCAAATGGCAATGAAGATCCATTTCAAAATGTTGCAATGAGATATCTTGCCTGATTTCTTTAGTATTATCATGAAGTAAAAATATCTGCTGAAAATGCGCTTTAGGTTCCCTGCTTGGCGCGTTTTAAAACGAAGATGCCATGGCGAAAATTGTACCGCTCTTTCAAAGTGAAACTTAATTAGTGGTCAATGAAAAGCCTAAAACAAAAGAATAATTAATGATCATGCTCGAAAAAGCGCTACAAATTCACGACTTGGCAAAGAAAGGGACCTAAACCACAATTTAACCATATTATTTTGTTAATAAAAATCCAAAATAATGTTTTTGCTATACTGAAAATGTTTATTACTAAAAAACCATTTACCAACTAATTGAGACAAAATGATTTTATCAATGGATCTACACTGTAAATAAATGTATTCATGACAAAATATAGATTAATTTTCAGTTCTTTACATCAAAACCACAAAACAGGTAATCCCATTAATGCAACTTTAAAAATACATCAACATATACATAAGGTAATATATAACAGTTACTGAAGAAATGCAGAGAAAAAACGTCATCAAGCTGGGAAAACAGAAATCAATAGCAAAACAATGTATATATATATATATATATATAAAGCTAGAAAATGTTTATAATTAATAATATGTCTTACGACATGAACTATACAATTCAATAATTATAAACTTAAGTTTTCAATGGAATTATATAATGGAATAATATTGGAATAATATATTGGAATAATGGAATAATATTGGGAACTTTAATTCTTTAATCACTTAATAAAACAGGAATAGAAAACTTCAAAAATTGTAATGATAAATTATGAAACACTTCTATCCTATCAAATTCATCAGACAACAAACAATTCATCAATTCATCAGGCAACAAGAATTTCTGTCGATAGTTCCACTCAAATTCTTTTCCATTTATCAAAGTTATAATTTAGGTCTTAGCTATCTGTCAAAGTATAGCTATTTGTCGATGTCAAAGTTATAACAGGAAATGAAATCACTCACACACAACGCATTATCTTTTTTCGTTCATTTATAGATTATTTGATTATTTAATATTATGAATTTCATTAAACTATTGTTGAATTACTATTTATATTAGTTTCAGTTAAGAAATTTGTAAGTGGATAACAGAAAATTAAATTTTTATCCCTATTAAAAATTTTTCAATAATTATGATTAGCAAATAGTTATAAACATTAAAATAATATGGTTCTGGAACATGTAAAGCTTATTTATCTGATGTTGTGTCATAAATATTTTAAAAAAGTGGTATTTTAAACTCTTTCTAATTTAGAGTTTTGGTGTGTCTAAAATCTATTCTTTAATAATTGGAATATATTTTTAAATACTTTCTCTTGTTATAGATTTATTTAAATTGATCACATTTTATTTTTCAAGACTTTAACGCAAATTTTATTGGGTAAGAACATTTCTTATAAAAACATAATGTTCTTAGCCAGATAAACACTGCTGGCCACCGTAAAGGCCGATCTTTTTAGCGATCATAGAAAAAGTGATCTTTTTTTGATCAAGTATAAGATTTTGACAGAGGAAGGATAGTGACCCACCGAGATAGTGGATTATCTTTCTGGGAAATGGGTAATCGTGTTGGATGAAACCATACAACTCTTATGAAGATCTGTGTTCATTGAATGCAGGAGGGTACAACAGAACGAAGTGTTAAATCGCATCCACCTCAGTGCACTACGTTATTGCAGGCAAATTGTGGGCATGGCAGTGACGGATCACTCAGCCACATCACGAACACAGCACATTAAATCTGTAACACATCATTCATTAGACGCTCATTACATCGTCTACACTTTACGCAGAGCCACAGATGTCTCCACAACCAATGGTTTTGAAAGAAGGATGTAGATGGCATAAATGAAATTGTCTTCACTCATGAGTCATTTTCCTACTGAAACACCACGATGGTTGAATTCATGTCTGAAAAAGACACCATGGAGTTAGGATGCAGAAATGCTGCGTTATGCACCGCCACACTGGGTATTATAGTAAGGGCTGGTATTGAATTTCAGTCTCGCACTCCCCTAGTACGCATTGCCGATGCTTTAAACAGCCATCGCTACATTTTCGAGGTGTTGGAGTCAGTTATCATTTCTTTTATCCCGTAACCATATTTCAACAGGATAATACGTGAGTACACCTGGCATGCATTGTTCAAGAATTCTTCGTCAATCGCCATATTGTCAACGTGTGGAAGCTGCTTGGTCTGTTGTACCCCAAAAACACATCCAAAGTTTCTTTGAATAAATGCAAAGGCGTGTGGGAGCAGTAATCTCCAACAATGGTGGCTACTCTCGCTAATGATTTTGGCAGGAATCACACTTCACAGAAATACATATACTTGATCATCACTCGTCACTTGTCATCAAGTACTTGTTTGTTACTATGCTAGTCAATCAGTTGTGAAAAATTTTCCTCATTTGATAACGTTGATTGATAACGTTGTTTACCATGCATCATTTAATTATTTTATTGTTGCAAGTTAATGCTTATAATAAAGTACATCAGAAAATGAATTTCTGAGTCATAAAATTAAATGCCAAGATTTACATGAAGCAAATTTTAGGATATTTATCCACAAACTCGCATCGTATGATTATTATATTGTTTCATTTCTTAACAATAGATAGGATTATTTTAATTTTAATAATTTTGTTTTGCTATAAACATAATTAATAAACTTTTAATAAAGATTTAGAAAACTTTTAGTTATGCATTCTTCATTGTCCTATCAATATAATTTTCTCTTCATAATATTTTAATCTTTAAATATGTGGTTATCAGTCAAAAATAGTTTTTTAACAATCATTTTGTCGAAAACATGACTCATTAAGGTGTACAGTGATTAGAAAATATTTATGTATGTTACATATATTTGATACAGAAGAACATAACATGATTTCTAGATGTGAATTCTATAATTTTTTCCTTAATATAGTCTCGTTGACTTAAGAAATCTCTTTCAATCATTGTATTATGAGTTTATTATATATAACATTTTCCCTTTTCGCTCAATAATAGAGCTATTTCCATTACAGTATTTTTGTGAAACTTTTAATATACTTTAAAACAAACATTTCACTGTATAATACATATAATTAAATTTGTTCTGTACAGCATTAGGAAAAAAACAGAAATGCATGGCATCAAAAAAAGGAATTCCAAAAAGAAGAACAGGAATTTCTTTCCTCTGTTAAACATTCTCGCTCTCTAATGTTTTTCATCAAAATTTCCAAATTATTATCCAATAGAAAATTTAGGTAATTAAGTTAAAAATTAATTTTCTTTCGTACTAAAAAAAGAAAAATCTGAAAAATGTTAATTGTAATAAAAATATCTTCATAAAGTTTCTTTGAATATATAATAAACTACCGTATGGACAGAAAATAAACATTGGTTTCTCAAGGTTTATCTCAATTTCTATGACGACATTTACCAAAGATTGATGCACTAAAACAACTATAAGCTATTCATTTTTAGAGTACATTTATCATGATATAAACCATTTCTTGAATTCAAACATTTTGCGTTGGCTTTAAGAGTTTAATTTCACTTTTATGGTCAATAACTGAAAAGAATTTCCCATTATCGAAGTTTATGTCCCCTCTAAAATTCGATTTTCTGCCTACTTTACTGGCGAAAATGAGTGGAACATATGTTACATATTCTAAATTACATTCCTAAACAACACAATTTATAATAGGAAAATAGATCATAAATAAATACAATTTACTCATAAAAAGACAACAATTCTATATCTTGAATTCTCAAGTTTTACTTAATGAGCTTAACTTAATGTTTATATGCTAAAAGTGGATTTTCTATATTTATATTTTACTTATAGAAACATCAGTCTTTCAGATTTACCCTTCTTTTTATCAAAATGTCTAATGAAAAATGATTTGTAATGATTTGAATTTTACAATTAGTTTCTTACGGTCTTAATTATTAAATTAACATGTATTATTTATATAAGGGAAGAAAAATTATTTCCTTTATATAATATATATATATATATATATATATATATATATATATATATATATATATATGAACTAATCTTGAATTTGCGTTATGTTTACTATGTTTAATGAACTAGTTTATATAATATATATAATGACTTCTTGAAATTCAATCTTAAAATTGTGTTATCCCTCAAGGGAAAATTCAGAAATATTTAGTTCCTAAATTATGGAAGCTGAATTTAATATAATATCTTGAAATATTAAATATTAAAAGCGTGGAACTCCATAAATCTTTTAACAGTTTTTATTTTAAATGAATGCATTTTTTTTTAACTTTTAATAATGTATTTAAGCTTAAATAAACATTCTGGAATGTTGTGTACTGAAGTTTGAAAGTAAATTAATATAAATATTCAGAAATGAGTCGTAAATGATTAAATTGTTTTTGAATATATTATTAGGTTCAAATTTTTTGTTAACTTTTAATATATATATATATATATATATAAATGTATTACAGGAGTTTACATATTTTATGATATAATATAATCTCTTATCATTATAGTTACACTCACACACACATTTCCCGCTACATTAATTAAATACTAATTGTTTTTATAATTATAATAAATACAATTATAAGAAATTGATTTTTATTTAGATAAGCTATGGAGCCAAATTGATGTGAATGATATGTTTTATGGTTTCTCAAGAAATCCTATATGCATGTTAATCCTTACAAGAGCCTAGCTATTTCTTTAGAATAGATGACTTAATTATTAATAAAATAATACATTTCATTTGTGAATGAATACTGATTTGACTTTAAAAAATTTCATTTATTGAAACATTTGGAAAATATCTTTATAATACACATAAGGAGGTTTTTGATTTAAAAAATATGAAATAATTTTAATAAGTAAAATAAGGAAATTTTAATACCATTCTTTTTTGAAGGTAATTTACCTTTACATTCAGAATTTAGGTTACAACACAACAATTATTCCTTATAAAGATTTTTTTTTCATGAATATCAACTTGACTTTTATAATTTTGAGAACAATCTTCAATTAAGTAGTTTGACAATTTTAAACTATCTTAAAACTTCTATCTATAATTTTAAAATTTTAACTATGACAATATTAAATAAAATGTCAATTTTTATGATTTTTCTGTGTAAGTTAAAAATAATCTTTTCATTAATAAGTGAAATTACGGGAAGAGAAAAATCAGAAACACCAACGACATAAAAATTATTTGAAAGTTTTAAATATATATCTTAACACATATTACTTCTGTAATTGAAAGAAAATGTAATAGATAACTTATTCTAAGTATCAAGAATTTAGAGTAAGAAATGTTTGAAACATTGTATTGAAAAGAAAAAAAGAAATATATTGATTATACACTACATTACATGATAAAACTTTGTTTTATTGAAATAAGTTTTTGCACATTTTTACATACTTTAGCAAACATGCCACACACAATAGCAATGATTAAATTACGATGTCAAGAATATTAAAGTATTCTGTAGAATACACTAAATGAAGAGTTTCCAAAAGCAACAGATTAAAAAAAGAGCAATAAATATGTCTTTCGAATATGTGTGTTTTCGAACTTTTTAAGCTTCTTTCATATTTGCATATAAAAAGAATCAGGATTTTTTTTTATCTAACATGCTAAAAAATAAATATATTTTTGGAAAAATTATGTTTGGTGTAGTTCCAAAGAAGAATACTTTTTCTTATTGATATCACAAAATTTAAACATTTTTTTTTTATTTTTCTTCTATACTTATTTCAGTTACAAATGTATAGTAAAATTTTCGCATATTTTTCAAAATTTCCTGTAATATTTTTAGTTATCATAAGATTATTTTTCCTGCTTGGTTTTGAAAATAGTTTATATTGATTTAATTTAATCATCTTAATAGAAAATAAATGCAAACAAAAATATTGAATTCTTATTCATGATGTAAAATTCTATTTCACTTGTTTCTTAAGAAAATGGGTGAATGTTTTGAATATGCAGTAGTGAAACACATAACTTATGCACTGAGTGAGAAATTTAACAATTTAGAGATATTTAATTGAATATGTATTTCTCAAAATTCATTATATGGTTTAGATAATTTAAATGTAATTTAGTAATTTTAAGTTAACAGCATTTGTATGACATGTAGCAAATATCATTAAAAGCTGCTAACGAGTGACTAATTTATTCCATAGCCTTCAGTTAAAAATATAAAAAAATACTCTTTTTAACATATGTTTGTACAAAATCAAAAAATTATTTTTTTCTTACTAATTAGCAATGATTTTCTTAATGACGAGAAAATGTTAAATTACTGATCACTAAATAAAATTTTAATGACTTTCCCGAAAGCCAAGTACACTTGTCTTCCAAAACAAATTAAGTTTTTGATAAGGAATTTAACTTTTTGCAAATAAATGTCACTTACTTTTTTCATGCTTTTTATAATGCAGAAATTTTATAGCCATATTTGCGAAATCATTTATTTTTTCTTTAATTTTGTGATTGTGGATAAATAATTAATGCATAACATTTTAATGATATAAAATCCCTATTTTAAGAAATAGTTATTTTTATATTGAGTTCTCTTTTTTATATATATATTTTTAAAGCATCTTTAATCTTCGGCAATAAAGAATTTACCAACTCATAGATTTTTGTAAAAATAACATACATCCTGAAGCAATTGTTAGAAATTAATGAAACATATAGAGGTAAAAATAAACAATCAAATTTACGTGAATAGAAAGAATATAAGAAAAGAATGTCAGAAATTAGTACCTTGTGTGGCTATCAGCTTCACGACCCAGCAGCAGCTGAGACATGAAATCCCAGAAATGATCAATGAGTGACATATCCGAGAAATAAGTTGGCTAAAGAAAAGAAATATATTATGCACTAAAGAAAGCTTTATATTCTGAGAAACTTGTAGATTTGCATTATCCTGCTAAAATGCAGCATCCAGATTACATCAAAAACTAGTTGGAACGCCCGGATTTACATTTACTCTTTTGAAACATTGTTGAGTTTACCATCAACTCCCAGTAAATAGGTTTGAAAATTGCATCTAAAAACTACCTACATCCAAATGCCAAGAGATTTCACTGTATGAAGTTTAATAATAGTCTTAAGTATCAGAGTCTCCTTTTTATATTCTTAAGCGTGTTCTTCCATCATTTTTTCCAAGTCTCGGACTCATGGGAGAAAACAACTTGTAGCCACATGTTATGCCATGCTGTGGTTGTTGAACTCATTAAATTCGGAGTTTCTTATAAAATAAATACTTGATTCTTATGATTATTCAAGATTTTAATTAAACCGAATTATAAATAATTTAGGGTGAAAGGCAATAATTTGAAAATTGAATTCAATCACCATATAAAAATTTCAGAATTTCTTATAATTATTAAAGATTTTTTATACGAATAATTTCAATCATTTTCTCAAGAATTTTTTTATTCATGTTAGTAAACATTTCTTTTGTGGTGTCTAAATAAAAAAGTTATACAAAAATCTGCAATTCTATTTGTGTGTTTGGAAATGTAAATGTTGAATTAATTAAATAATGCGACTTAAAAATTAGAAATTTAATAAACCCTTACAGTTATTTGACATATGATTGCTTAATTATTTATAAGCATCAATAAAATTGTTGATAAAGAACTAGTTAATATTAAAAAACTTATTTATCCTTCAATTATTAATTTTTTGAGAAGATATTAAATATGATGGATAATAAAGATGGGGAGTAGTTGAATGGACGGAAAAGAGGATGCTATAGGTTGGTGAAATTAGGTGCCCTAATTATTCTCGAAGTGTAGTCCACCTTCTATAAAATCAATATCAAGTCGAATCTCCTTGATTCAGAAGACACGCTACAGACTGACTACGAGATACAACACCTGGAGAAAATTATTTTATAAACTTTTCAGAATGAATGAGAAGAAGCATTCCTGTGCTGCAACATGTTACAGAGCGATATGTAGTATCAATGAGAAGAATATCTGTTAGTATGTAGAACGTGTGACGAAAGGAACAAAGCACCAAATACCAATCCGCCTTTGTTGAAAGAAGACATACGCAGTGGTGGAACATTAATTTATGCAGAGATCTATGTCGGAAGTCAAACTAGTATGTATGTTTTCCTGGGAGGGACATCCTTCATTCATATGTCCGTACATATGCCGGAGAAATTAGCAGTGATTTCATCCTGATGGATCATAATGCATGAGCTCAAAGGGATAAATTTGCTAAACATATTTTGGGTTCTTGGTTGTGAGCAAATGGAATTACCAGCTCAATCTCCAGATCTGAATCCCCTAAAGCATTTGTGGGACTATTTTTGGTAAGTATGTGTGTACTCCCACAAGGTATGTAGGAAAGTTATAACGAAGCTTACTTCATGTTTGGTTTTCACATTCAATTTCAGTAAACGACAACTTATGGACAACATGAAAAGTCGATGTCGCCAATGTAATCAAGCAAGACGCCATATATATTTTAAAAAGTCGTGTTTGTTATGTTTCTATGACTTTTTACTACGTAAAACTACGATTATTTTTTTCTTCTGTAAATCATTCATTCATTTGTCTTGTGTAAACTTCTAACTTACAATTTACATATCTCATTCAAATTTGGTGTTTTTATATTCCTTCATTTCCAAATTAAGAGCAAAAACACTTTAACCAATATTTACATATTTTATAAATTTTTCCTTTTATGGAAAATTGATATTTCAGAGTTTTGAAACGGGAATAAAATATTTTATTTCTAATGTGTAAATAATATTACGTACACATTTTCTTGTCCTCAGTTTTATTTTCATACATAAACTTGAATCTATCATATCATTATTACTTTTTTATGGATAGGGCTAACCGACAAAACTGTCATACATCGGTAAAAAAAAATCATAACATTTTAAAGTAGAATAACATTTGCTCAGATATTTTAAAGCATATGTTTTTTTTCTGAATAATATAAAATTTCTATTTAAAATATATTTACATAGATGGCTTTCAAAAATGTGTTTATTGTGAAATCATTTTTTTGTTTCATTGAGTTATATAAACACAGTAATATAAAAATATCTTCAGTAAAATAATTAGAAAATCAAATTTTACACAAATATTCAAAAAAATTAAACCTAATAATAATTGTTAATTTTAATACTCGCAAAAAAAAAAGAAAAAAAAAAAACAAGCAAACTGAGAAAAATGTTTTAGCAAATTATTTGGTTTTATTTTTTAAAAGCAAACTACGATGTCATTGAAATTTCTGAATCATAAATTGAATCTTCATTGTATCTCTTAAATTTCCAAAAATCTAAATTCTTTTCACAAAAAATTAAAACTCAAATTTCATCCATTTTCCGAATAATTATTAAACACTATTATTAAAAAATAAGTATGGAAATGGTACACATTTCATATTTAAAAATATTGTTTGAAATTATTTATTAGATGTATGACAATTGCAGTTTTGAAATTCTTATGAATCTTGACAACAGATGTCTTCCCAAACACTTATATATTCATCATTACAATTATTATATTTTCTTACAGGAAATCGGTTTTACTCTCAAAATTTTTGTAAGGATTTTTTAATATAATTATAGATATTTGGACAAACATAGTTAATAGTTTAAATCTTTATTATTATTTAATGGAACGGAAATAGCTTAGTTCATTCAAAATTTAAAAAGCTTGATTTCAGCAAACTTATACGTATAAATTTAACACTGAACTGCCATGAGGAGATACCATGAGACGCTGCTAACGTATCTGCTGCTGCTAGTAAGATATGTGTTTCTA
>JAPDSC010083119.1:72709-86472 GCA_026290005.1 Latrodectus geometricus | reverse complement strand
CATAATAGATCACTGAGTATATTAATCTAAATATGAATTTTTTTTTTGATATTACCTGTAAATTTTACTAGCAACTTGAAATTGCTAGAATTGATCATTTTATATCAAATGTGAATTTTTCGCTCTAATGTGATTTTTTTTACATGACTTAAGCTAGTATTGTTGATTGATTCATATTCCTTGAAATTGTTTTATTTATTCCATTGTAAATTTTTAACATTATTTAAATCATCAAATTACCATAAAAATTAAGTGGAAGTTTCTTAAAAAGTAACTATTCTCAATATTTAAATTCAGATCTAATTTTTTTTAATATTTTTGTGAGTGCATGCAAAAGTATTTTTCAGTTGTACTTTTTTTTCTTTTAGAGTATACATTGAATTCATTGATTTGAAACGAGAAAATGTTGGATATGCTGGGACAACATTTGCTGACTTATGAAGAAATTTAATGACAGAAAAGTACAAAAAATTGTTTTGATATTAATTTTGTTGTTCAATTTGAAATCACAAGAAATAAATTTTGCATTCCAAGTTGTTTAGTTTTAATCCCTAACTGAATGTTGAAGTTTTAGAGATAAAAGTGACATCCATGTATGTATCCAAATTTCTGTTTTTATCATAATATGAGTGATTTAAATAACATATTTACTAAAATCATGAAATTATAGTAAAAATGGGAGACATTAAAAATATTGTTAAATGTTGTCTCACAAAAGTTCCTGGTAAATTTTATGCATATCAGCTGAATGCAATAAGCTAACTTGTAGCTTTTTGTTGTTACTCATTTATCCATAAATGAATATTAAGAAATACAGATTTTAATTTCATAATTAATTTATAACTTACATATGAAGAATTATGAAAAATTATATATGATATTTAGAATGAAATAGATTTGCCAAATTAATAAACTCCCATTTTCTGAATTTAATTAAATTTTATTTCCAAAGCTACAAATAATATATAACTGTATTTATTCAGAACAAATTTTACTTATAATAAGAATTAACATGACAAAAATAAATAAATAAAACATATTTACAAATAATATAAAAAATGTTAACCTTAAATTACTTTAATCATTTTCCTCAACTTCTTGTTTTATGGAGTTAATTGGTTTGGCAAATGAAGCATTTATTTAAGATATAAAAATTCTTAAAATAATAAAAAAATTCCAAGCAATTTTCCATAAAGATTTTACTAAATTAAAAAGTACAGTAAATTATTATCATGAAATAATCACAATGTTAAGCTTAAAAATCCCTTCTCTTAAAATTGTAAATATATTATAAAAATCTTTCTCAATAAAAGTGTCAAACAATCTGATAAAGATATGTAAATTTTAAGTCATGTCATTACAAATTACAAGTATTGAGAAACAGAAATTTGTAATCACGTAAAATTATTTTACAAATATCCATACTTCTCAAATTTCAAACGCATTTTGCATTAATATTATTCATGATTATTGAAGTTTATCCTTTAATTTATAACTTAAAATATTTTTCTCATTTTTGTTATTGGAACAAAAAATTCCTTTTGAATAAAACATTTTTTTAATAAAAGATTTGTATCAAATAATTGTATATATATAATACATTTTTCTTTTAATTTTATTACAATATATATTACAAAATATTAAAACATTTTTATTTTATTTCACTTACAATGGTAAAAAGAAACTCATACTTTCAATTTTTCAAAGTTAATTGTAATCAGTATTGGTGTGTAAAAACATTTTAAGGAGGTTGATTTTGCTTGTTGCAATTTCTTTGATCTTAGCATCTTGGATGTTAATTGAATTTTCTCATCATATTAAAGATTTAAAACATACACAAAAAGCATAGCAGTTGTTTCTAAAATTTATATAAGTTTTCAAGAATTAAATAAGAAATTTATTTGTGTGGGATTATTACTATAATTTTGAATGAAACAATATTTCCTGAACATAAATTATAGGTGCATCCCATTTGTACTGGATATTAACAATATTAAGGGTATGTTCTAACAATAACTGAAGTATTGTCATCTCTAAATAAATTTTGTACTAAATTCTTCTCTTCTTTTTGTTAATTGTGAATGACTACAATGTTTATAAGTCATTTATTTTTTAAAATATTTTCAGAAATCAGTGGCTTTTTTAAATGTAGTAGGTATTACAATTTGAGTGAATAGAAATTCCTTTTGACTAGAGTGCATAACAACTCTGAGCAAAAAATATTAATTAATAAATAAAAATGAGTTAATCTATTTATGCTGAAATTACATTTACATAAAATTTTCTGCACTGACTTTTCAAAGGTAATATTAGAAGGTCATGCAAGATGCTCCATTAAATAATACTGTTAACATTCATGAATTGTCAAAAACTTATTGAAGCAAAGACAAATCTTTATGTATTTAAATAAATGTATACATATGCAATGTTTTCTTTACAAAATTCTGTAAATTATTTATTAGAATTTGCTTAGAAATTATTTTCATTATTTAGTCAAAATGAAAAAATTAATTTTGATTCAATATTTCAAAATAATCTATGATGTGGGCAATGCTTGTGACAATATGTAAAAAATGTTCTTAAACCAAAACCAAAAGGATCTGTAATTAATTGCACAAAAAATGATGAAATTTCAAAAATTTATTAAAATATTTTTCTGGTGTTTTAATCATTCACAGATTAAAACATAATCTGTGAATGATCCCTTTTAATCATTCACAGATCTTCAAATTCTAGAATATCATGTTTTTAAAAAATCATTAAAGTTGTTAAACCATTTGTAATTATGATCGCAACTAAATTTTGGAGTAGAGATTATAATACTTGTAAATGAAAATTTTGTGAATTAGTAATGTGTAGCTAATATAATTATAGAATTATCTGGAAAAATATTTTTAACACTGTTTATTACATTATGAACAATATTTTTTGGTCCATAAACGCTAACAAAGTTTCATAAATTTTCCTCGTCTCCTCTTTCAATGCACAAAGATTATGAATATAAAAATATGGCCATATATGAATAAAAGAATATATATATTATAATAAGAAAAAAATGATGATTCTTAATAATTTGGAATCAGTAAATGTTATATATAAGTACAGAAAATATCTAAGTTTGTATTATTATTACAAAGTAAACTAAAAATCTCTTGCCGTTTTCTCGTTGCCATTGAATAAAGTGAGAATAAGTATGCAAATTAATGTATGACGTGATTGAGATACCGGTCAATCGAGAGTAGGAATATCTGTCATTATAGAATCAGGTCCACCACGCACATTCATCAATGGTAACTCGTAAAGTAGCGAAGAGAAATAAATGGATGTGTTGAAGGAGGAAATTGTATGTTTTTATTTTATTATTTTAACTAAATATTAACAAGAGAATTTCCATTGATTTCTCAAAATGGCATAAATTTTATTTTACATTTTTCTACGCATATTTGTATGAGATAACATTTAAACTCTATAAAATCAATCTAAGCCAAATTTATAAAATATTGAAGAAATACTTTGTCTTGCGATGTCATTGTTTTTATTCAAAAGATAGGTTTATTTGTCGCTCAACGGTCATTTTTTTTATACTCTAGGGCTAATTATAGTTTTAGAAAATAGTTGAGAGTAAAATTTTGAATTATAAGGCACATTACTTGATTTGAAATGAGAGATCTTTGGTATGGATTTGTTTAAAAATATAAAACGGAAGAAAGAATGATAGTAAATAGAGAACAATTGTAACATACAATTTCCTGACAAAGATGCATGCATGATTTTAAAGGAAAAATATCAATCCTTAAAAAACATAAAATACTTAACTCAGTGATATGACACTCCATACGAAGGCCAAGACCACCAATGCCCAAATCTGTTTTCATGACAGCTGCTTGGCAAAGCGTATGTCTGGGCTTAGTAGTCAGCCTAGCTATAAACACCCTGTGTTTAGTTCCTAAACATGGTTGGTATCCAGTTTTATGGCCCAACTAAAGGAATGAAAAACTGAGTTAACTTTGCTAGGATGGAACTTCGGACCTATGCCTTGGGAACGCATGTCAAGGCAATATTTGTTCAGAAAATACAAGGAAGCTAAATGTGAAAAAGTTTTAAAGAATTTCTGAAATCTTAAATAGAAGTGTGCATGTTTACTAGTAATTATATTAGATTGCATGGGCTTAATCATTAATTCGAGAAGTTTAATGAAAAAAATGTGGAGAAAATGACATAACATATTAAACTGCAATATAATGACATAGTTGCGGAGAAGTTTTAAAATGATTTTTTAAACACAACGAAAAGTATGCTTTTTTTGTTGTTTCTGATGACATTTAGTAGCGCCAAGCCCGTCCGTTCAAGACTAGGCGAATGAAGTCAAAGAAAGAGCGTCTTCCGTTTTTGAATAGAGCACCCTCATACGAAGGTGGAAGTACGAGTTTTGGCTCATAGATGGCAGCATCACCTGAATCTTCCAATTAGTGATTGAAACCAGTGAAGACCCAAAGGCTGGCTCCAACCATCCGCAGAGGTATTAATTTGTAATGGGAACATGGAGGACTTTACGACCCAACAGATTTTACGTGCCCTAGTCGCCATTAGTGAACACGACGGATCTTCGGCTAAGCCAGTCTTCGAACTCATCACCTTTTGGTAACGAGAAAGACGCCCTAACCAACCAGGGCACCGCGACCACAATACATTGCATTTTTTAAATACAAGTATAAATTTAAAGGATAGTCTTTCCTCTTTTTTGACTGAGTTAGCATAAGTATCTAAGGTTATAGAAATTATAATTTTAAATGGGTTTAGACAAACACCCGAGTTGATTTGAATTAAAATTACGAAGCCGAAATCAGCTTATACTTTCCTAATTAATCTTTTCAGCTTTGTCTCGTTTTTGTCCAAACTGAATGAACGCTTTCTGCATTTTAACTCGTGCTGAACATATAGTTTGCAAATCGAGACTCTTTCCCCAATAGATTTAGCTCTTAAAATTTTAGGTACCTAAAAACTAATTTCTGAATCTTGTTTTTCAGATTTTGAAGCAACTACAAATGACATCAAGATTTTTTAAAATTGATTTAGAAAATCTGGTCTTAAAATTTCAAATAAAAATGCTAGTGTCATGATATTGTCAATTAAGAGTACTTAAATTTATATCATTGCTTCGTGCATACAAATATATAAAAAGCTTCCCCTCACTTCACAAAATTTACTCGCCATCTAAATTTATTCCTGGCGATATCACGGCAAAAATTTTTTAACATAGAATTTATTATTTACAGAATTATTGTTTCAAAAAACATTTACTAACTTATGTTAACTGATGAACATTTGAAAAAAAAGAATCACTACTGGTAAATTCCGTGCAAATAAAATTAGTTTCCAACTGTAAATATATTTTCAGTAACAAATTACTGCTGCTTAAATCTCATTAATTCTTATAATGCTTCAATTCATTATTACTTAGGAATGAACGTTATTTATTTTCAGTGACCTCCATCACAATTGTTTGATTGTAAACTTGAGACTTACAAGGAGATTTACTAATCTATAAATCCCTTGTAAATTTAAAAAGAAAAAAAAATCATACAGTTAAAATATTCAATTTCCTTATGTATATCGCGATTACTATTATTCTTATTTCTTTTTAATATTTATTCACGTTGTAAATTGAAAATATTTTAAATAAAATACGAATCACTGGTCACAGTCAGATTGGTAAGGTTTGTAACCTACTTTCGGTAGGACGTAGGTTGAAAACTTATAATACTGTTATGATAAAAATGTCCTATTTAATAACTAATATAAAAAGCCTGAATATTCCAGAAAATATATTACCGTGTGTGTCTTAAGGTAATAGAAAAAGATCTTTCACTTTTTTAATGACTTTTTATTCGACTAATATTCACAGTTTATTATTCATTAATAATAAATTATCTGCAGTGATGCTTTTCCATGTTGTAATATTCATTTTAAATTATTTTCCCTTTTAAATATTTTAAGAATAACGTAATGGTAGTTACAATTGTATCGAGGATAATGTTTCGTACCTTGATACATTGCGCCATTAATGCATCGTTTTGATTAAGGCATATTCTATTTGTTAATAAATTTCTTTAATTTTAGGCAAGTAAATATTAAAGAAATGTGATTTCAATATTATTGAATTTTCATAAATATAATAGCAATTTTATGAAAATAAATATGCAAATAAGATTTTATAATCAAAGTTGTTTCAATTTTAACTGTATTAGAACAATCTTACAATCAATAATATATAACTTTATTCAAATAACATACAATAAAGAGCGCACTGTACAAAACATCAGATGAGCAAATGTGTTTCATGTACACACGTTTAGCCGAATACATCCACACTTATTTTAATATTGCACTTTTATAATCAGTACTTTATACATAATAGTCCATGAGCAAGACAAGAGTCCATCAATTAACAATATAGCTTCTTTCATCTGGGAGCATAGTCATTTTGTTTGGGTCGTGTACTAGAATACAAGCTGTAATTCTGGCCTCCACTATAGCCACTATATGTAATAGATGGTCTTGAGTAAGGGGTAGTACGTGATTTCATTTGATAGAGATAGTTGTCGTACGTCGGAGCGTATGTACATACGTCACCATGATATGGTTGAGATATCGTGCAAGTCTGCTGGTTTGAAACGTGAAGATTGTTGCTGAGTGCACGGTTGAAAAGAGATCCAGATAATTGGTCCACTTCTTCTTCTAAAAAAAGAATAAAACACTAATTAAGTATATTATACGCTAAATGTAATACAAAACTTATTCGATTTTTTAAAAGACAAGAAATCAAGCCAATGGAAAAAATGTACACAGTAAAAAATAGAATCCTAAGAACTCACAATTTATCTCTTACGCCCGTTAAGGACTTAAGTCATGTGGTAAGAAAAAGTAAAATAAAAAATGTACATAAATTTTAACATACACTAACAAGGAAAAGCTGTATGCTTCGACGAAGAATTATTGTTCATTTTTTTTTCTTGCAAAATAATTAGATGTTCTTATTCTCTATTTAATTTCCTAAAATAATTGTGGACGAAATTTATACAATGTAAAAATATATTTGAAATGAATTAATTTTTTTATTAAAATAAAATTATAATTCTTGGTCGGAAAAAACTATAATTTCTCGTAACTTTGACTCTGATAAAAACAGATTCAAACATTGATTTTTAAATAAATTACATGTGGATTATTAAAATAAATAAAAACTTAATTTTTTGAAAATTCCAACGCTTGTTGGTTATTATTATTATCGATAGGTTATAAGAAGTTAAATTTATTTAACCAGAAATAATTAGCTTTTATGAAGAACTGTTTGGATTTGTCGGATAATTGATTTTAGGAATATTTTCCTTCTTAAAAACACTAAGCGTCTTAAAATCTTACTCGTTTATTCATATATAAACGCAAATTTATTGTAAAAATCCTTAATACATGAATTTATGCAATCAAGTTTTTTTCTTAAAAATGGAAGAAAAAAATCGTCCTTGCCGATTTAATTTAATTGTAAAGCAGAGGCTTTTTTTGTCTTTTTATTTTGCTTTTTATTCTGTTCTATTGTTTATGTGATAATGGCTCCAGTCAGTGGAAGATAACTTCTCAAACTGATGTTTTGGTCTTTACATATGGAATCATTTTATTAACAAAATGAACTTCAACAATATTTTTAATTTCATTTCTCAAAGAGTTCAAGGCACAGAGACGCACACGTTGTCATGTTTTTTGAGTACTTGGAACTATCAATGTTTTACGTACAAAATATTCTTCAAAGTCTTTATGAATTCAAATCAAACGAATCATCAGGAGTAAATAATGCAATATTTTCAAAGCTATTCATCCACGATTAAACGACCAGTGTCAACATGTGCATAGCCAGAATTCATTGGAAATCACTTGAAACCATAGTTACCTCTATCTCGTAACAATCAATGCTTTCCAAATACTTTCAGTTGAACGATATCGAATCGAATGAGCTGAATTATCTGATTCTTCACTCAAATTGAACAATGGAATTGGTCCGATACAAAAAAGCGAAGATCAAATGGTTTGTGTCATCGAGGAGGTATCAAAATCAACATTAGAGAAAATGTAGAGCCATAATTTTAGTGTTTGGGATAAATCGATGTTCCAACCGATCTTGTTCAAACAATTCGTATCAGCGTCAAATGGTTCATGGATCTAAGACATAATCCAATTCCACCAATGGCAAATATTTTCAAAAACCAAGAGACAGATTTTTTGTTGATTCTCTTGGCAAAGGTCCTGCGATTGCAAAGTCATGACAATAAATAAAGCATAAAGTCGAATTCATTACTAGAAAATCTCCTTCAAACGTGAGCTTGTGGTGACGTGATAGGCGATTTTTTGAAGACGATTCGAGAAGCTATAATGGATTTCAAAAGAACATGGAATGATACAAAGGAAGCTGATGAACCGGAGGTCAGGCAAGAGAATCGGTGAAAGACACAGATAGAAAAAGATACAGATTTCAGGAAATATCGGAAAAATATCACTAAAGATTTTAAAGTTTGAATTTTAAACATTAATTAAAAGAGAAAACTTTCATGATTTTGAAAATATTTAAAAAGGATAAAAAGTTATTTAGCCATGATCTCATCTGTAATAAAACAACCACTTTATGAGTAAAAAAAACCCCTACTGATTTTAGAGACATGATCCAAATTAATAGCGCCATTTGCTTTTAAGCCATCAAAAAATTTTACGTGTCTGTTCATTCATTTTGAGTATTCAAAATAATCGAATTCTGAAATCTATAACTGAATTATTTGTATAGTAAAATAAATCACTTTCATTCATTCTATAATTATATCGTTAATACACATTCTAATTTTTGTAGCTGATTTATCAATAAAATTATGAGTTTTTTTAAAATTTGAACCAATTTCATCTATTAAAAATTAATTTTATGAAAAGGTGTATTCTCACTGAAAGTATCACATAGTTCAGTCATCAATTTGGTTCAGAGAGGTTGATCACTTAAGAGAATCACATAGTATGTTTATTAGAAAAACACTGGAATCTCCAGCTAATATCAAAAATAAACTATTCCTAAATCTTCCTTAGGGTAAAGTGTTAAATAAAAGTATTATTTATTTCTTATTATGTTGCTCAATATTGATGATGTTTTCTTGTATCAATATTTTCTGGAAACTCTGAACGCAAGATCATCTTTACATAAAATTTTAACCCTTGTTAATAGTGCTTACAATTTCTCATGAACAAAAGACCATTTTTTTTTAATTATTTCAATTACAGTATAATTATATTAACATAAATTGAACACAACAGAATTTCATCTTGAACAATATTCTAGAGTTATACAAGAAACTCTTATCAATAAAAAGAAACAATGTAAGATTGTATAGCTGACTTTTTAACTTTAAATTTGTTTGATATGTTAACAGAGGATATTTTTGAAAATTGTGTGGTCTTCTAATTGTGAAAATTGTGTGGTGGAAATTGTCCATTTGAAACGTTTTGTTTTATTCAAATAAAAAAAATATTAATTTCATCTATGATGATAAATACACTATAACTTTCTGAGTATAATCACAGTGTATTGAATAAAAAATTTAAAATAAAGGATATTTTAAATTGGATATTATGTAGTTTGGAACCATCTTTTTCTTTCAAAAATATTATTGAGCAAGATTCGAGATATGGATTTCTTACAATCAATAAGCATTTTTGTTTATTTTGTATATTATTTTAATATTAATTCATTTGAAAACTTTCTTCATGTTAAACATTTGATCAGATAGAAATGTACATTTAAAACTTATATTTTTTTTTTTCTAAAAATTGCAGTTCAAGACTATAATTTCTACGTTTTATTATATTTTTATTCAAAATGTTAACATCCTACAAGATTCACAATGAAAATTATTTGCTACAAAGAAAGAAAAATATCACAGAAAAATTATTTTTTTGATCAAGAAAAATTTTTTGTTTCTCCAGAATGATGACATCCTACGCCGAACATATGACTACAGTTCCGCCACAATGCAGATGGTTCGGGATTTCCAATTTTTCCTCATTGTCGTATATTTTTTTCAAGTTTCCAATTGCAATAAGGTCAAGGATGGCAGTCATGTGATAAACATTGTGTTTAGATAATATATCTCCATTATTATACAGAGAACTTTGAAAGAAATTTGCAGAAAATAATACAAAATAAATTTAAAGAAATGTTTATCTTACAAATTTTATTTATACACCTAAACATTTTAATTCATGAAAGTGCATTCGTTTCATTTAAATATAAAAACTATTTTCCAATTGCTAAGTTTTTTTTTTTTTTTAAATGCACAGGAATTTTTATCATTGATAATCTAGAGTAAGTAATTTTCGATGGATAATGCATATCACAATTTTGATGTTCGTAATAAAGAAGTGAACCTAAATTGCATATAATTGACATGTATGTATTAAATAGTATGTAACTGTACATACAGGGTGATTCTAAGCTGTTTTCACAAATTAAGAGGGATGATAGCACACATCTAGACAAGTAATAACTACATAGGAACATAAGGCCGCATTCCACTCTGAGAGGCAGAACAGAGAAATTCTCACCTGAACATACAACAGTTTTGGGTAAGCGAATGAATAATACCAAAAGTTTCACAATCATATTTATTGTTAAGTGAAAAACTTATAGCAAATGCCCAAAATACCGACCACGTGTGTGGTTGAACAGTTGACACCAGCGAAGGTACGACTGGCATACCTTCTCGAAGATTCCTTGTGTCGTGTTAATTTTGCCCACGGAAACAACGGTTCTAGCCAAGAGATCTTCAGCTGAGTCCACAGGCACCTCATACACTAAAGATTTCATTGCTTCCAGAAGAAAAAGTTCAGTGGGTTGAGGTCCGGTGAGCGAGGAGGCCAAGCCACAGATCCGCTACTTCCAATCCATCGTGCGGAATAGCATTCGTGAGAATTTTTGGACAATGTTATCCAAATAATACAGAAGCGATGGTGTTGCGTGGTTTTTAAAGGACACTATCTAGTCTGATTGGCTTTCTCCGGTAACTAATAAGAGCAAAATGCTGCTTCTTCTCTGTGGAAATATGCATACGGTAAATTCGTGATAGATTCTTGATGCGTTTCTACTTTCCTCTTTTCTTCCGCTCAGAGTGGAATGCGACCCTATGTTCCTATGTAATTATTGCTTGTATGGATGAGTATTATCACCTCTCTTAATTTTGTAATAACAATTTAGAACCACCATATAATTTTTGGGTGCAATAAATATATTTATGAAGATGATATAATAGTTTGCAAAATGAAGAATCAAAAACCAAAGTTGAACTATATGTAATTTCTTAATGAGTTTAAGGTTGATGAGATGAGGTTTGTAACTATATGAAGATAAAAAAAAAATTCTCCTTTCGTTGAGCCAAGAAGATTTGTCGTAGAATTCATTACTATATAGTCTTATAAATGGTATAATACTCTTAAGTATTAAAAGTAATATATTATAAAGGGTATACTCTTTGATGTATTTCGATCAAAAATGATTGTTTGTCTATCTTAGAGATAGATCATTATTCTTGTATATGAGCTCACATTACATTTGTATTTTGTGATAATAACTTTATTATCACAAAATATACATATATGCATAAATTATTATTGATATTATAATTTATACATACATTATTATTATTGATAAAGTTAGAATGAATTTAAAAAGCAGTTTCTTCATGGTTGATTACAAGAGGGGGAAAAAAACAGCTCTTGATTACCTAAAAATCATAAGTTAAGACGAAAGGGTAATTATAATTCATTCACTTTGTATCTATTTTTAGATTTTCCCTCCCAAAATACGCGTTTTATCAATTATTGATATGAAACATAATCATTCCTTACATGCTTGTTTAATTTGTATCTTTGTGCATTCTATTGTAACACTTCCATATAACGAGGAATAAAATGCAGCGAATTTATAAAAAGGAATGTGTAAAAAAAAAGGAAATAAAGAAAAAAAATTCCTCGCCCTCACTGAGAAGAATGTTTCACTGAAAATAAAGTAGCTGGTATTGTAAGAATTCCACTTTTGATTTTTGAATTATGGAATTACATCCAGTTTGACAGGATATGAATTACCCTAGAGCCAGGAGATCAGAAAAGAGGAACTTATTCATTAAGTGGCCGCATTCTCTCTGACATCTTCAGAAGACACTAATAGGGGCTCACCTTGCTCACATCCATTAACTGGAATGCGCGCAAACGTTTGACTGCGATGTGTGCGTGATGTATGGTGTCGCATGGCCCTAGGCGGACCTTGAGTAAACTTCCGACTTTTTATTTTTACTGTCACTCCAAAGAGAATGCATGACAAGAGTTACTTTTATTTATTATTATTTTTTTTTTCCGTCTATTTTGAAAGTTTGAATAAAACAAAATAAACACGGAGAATTTTTCAATTCAATTCATACAATAATTAAAAATTATGTATGATAATAAAATTGTTATTTTTACTTATTTCATCCTGTACTTGAAAGTTTTTATTTTTATCATAAAGAATTATAATTTATTTTTTTGATATTGGATGTAATAGCTATTATTATTATCATTTCCCTAAATATTGTGAAGTTTACGTAGTTCGTTAAATTCTGATAATAATAGTCTTTTCCAGTCAAAATTATTTAATATTTTTAACATTATTTTTGAAAATATTTTTTTTTGTAAACATATTTATCTTTCCACTTTCCGAGGCCTAGGTACATGTGTTTTGGATTTATTGAATTGTACCCTAATCTAGGTGAAAGTCTTTGAGTTGATTGGGAATAAGTCTATTAATTAGTAAAGATGCTATGTGCTTCAGAGATATATTAAAGAAATTTGGAAGGACTAATATTGTGATAATTAATTGTTTTTGAAATTAAATTGATACTGTTTTTGATTGCCTCTTATGATGTGTAATTTTTATCTTTATCATCCAGTGTGTTTTATATTTTATTTTAAACATTTTATGCTTTTAAAATGGTATTATGGATAAAGAAACAAGCACATTATATATGATCTTAAAATATAAATTTAAATAAATAAATTTTATTATAGTATGATTCATTAACACCTTCTTTTTTTTTATTAAATCGATCGGAAAAATCAAATCACAAATTTAAAAATACTCTGCCTACAAAACTATTTTGTGTCATCTTAAAACATTTGAAACTATTATCAGGGGTAAAATTATAACATTGCTAAATACAATGTTTAATTTATCAGAAAATTGCAGAGTTGATAAGAATTAAACATATTTTAGGAAAAACAGGGAAATTTATTAAAAAGTTTTAAAATAAATAAATAAAAAAAAACCATACAGCTTTTTGCTAATTATTATTAAATATTACTGTTTTTAAGATGGAGGAACATAAGCCATAAAAAGGGCCATAGCTTATGTACATACGCTATGGCGCTTTATTAAGCAGCTTAATTTACTGGAGTTAATTACAAGAATCTTATGGTATCTATAATGATTTTAAAATATGTTCATTGATTCTTTAAGAACAAAACTTTTGTCATGGCTTTAATTTAATTTAATTTTTGTTTGTTTTGTTAATAAGCTAGATTTAACGCCAATTAATCATTTTTTGTTACTAACTGGACTGAAACTTATAGTTTAAAACAGAATATGAATGATGTAAATACTTATGTCTGAAGCGGGGATTAAATTCACACATTTTTGTTTTATTTTG
>JAPDSC010083119.1:15466-67479 GCA_026290005.1 Latrodectus geometricus | reverse complement strand
ACCTAGATATAAAAATCAGATTTATAAGCAGCTGTTAAATAGTTGAGAAACTGATAGCAAATCTGAATTTAAAGAGTAGCATTATTCTTCATGAGATTTTCAGAAGCTATTCACATGGATAAAAATGAAATTCGATGATATAATTTTAGTTAGAGTGAAATATTTTGTGTACCAAAACATTCAGTGTGTCATTTTCGTTATAATGTTTAATAAATAAATGTAATGGAACTTAAATATGAAGATAATATTCAGTTATTACAAATGAAAATATATAGTTTTTAATTGTTTTATGAAAGAGCATAAAAGATCCATATGGAAAGAATAAATATATAACATTCTAAGAATAAATATATAACATATAAATTAGAATTTTCTTATTTTACGCCTTTTCTGACGACAGAAAAAATTCTGTCTACGAAAAGGCGTGAAATGTAACAAGAGGAAACAAAAGTATCGAGCACGATCTTGGATGTCGCCATCTGGCAACAAAGATGATATTTTCCAGATGGAGTAGGATTTAGCGACTTTACGCTCTTAAAATAATTTTTTTTTCTCTATTTTTTAATTTACCTGATGCTTATTTGATAAAGTTCCGTTTAAATGGAGGTCTAACATATGTTTTGACGTCTTTCTTATTTATTATGAAAGCGCATTTGTTGATTTGAGTTTATTATTTTATAATAAACTGTAAGAGAATATATATTTATATCAATAGAATGATTTTGAAATTCGATATTGTTGTAATATGTGTAAGAATAACTTATTCTAAGTTTTTTTTTTTTTTTTTTTCCCCATTTTTTTCTTTTTTGTGTGAAAAGTAAGACATAAATATAAAATATAATGATAACTACTAAAGTCAGATTAACATAATAAAAAAAAGTTTCCAAAAACTATTACACTGATTATTAAAAAAATGATTTTAAAGCTTAAAAAATTTCAAATTTTTTCACACAAGTATGTTAACTCATAGTGTGAAATCATGAAGACGATATCTATTGTCTTTAGATTTAGAATGAAAAATTTCGTGTCATTTTTATAATATTCAAGATCAATTTCTTAAAATTTTTATTAATAATCTTGTTTTATTTCTAAAGAGCACGAAAATGAGTGTCAGCTGAATGGAATGTGCTTTTGCATTTGGTTTAATAGTTCGTGAGTTCAAATCCTACCAACTCCTAAAATGCAAATAGGATTCTGGTCTAATTCTCCCTCGTGGATAACAAATGACCACTGAGAGAGAAATAAACAAGAAAATGTACATGGAAGTTTTAATATGATCAACGTTTTCCCAAAAAAAGTATTTATAAAGAATTGAGAAAAAAAAAATTAGCAGTAATATTTCAAAGACAAAATTAACATACAATACACAAATATAGAAATACATTTATAAGCATTTTACGTTTGCCTTGAAACTTAATAACTTTTCCCAAGAAATTCTCAATAAAAATGATAATTTCTGATTATGATATAAAATATTTCTTTTCACATATGCATAATTAAAAAGATACCTAAAATTAGAAAAGAGAATAAAAATATTATGTATAGAAATGTTTAAAAATTATATATTTTTAGCTATTCCTATATATATGATAATGGCTTACGTTAGAGTGAATGTGTAATATTATAGAAGTTGATTATTATGAATGCTAATGATCTAATAAACTTTCATTTTAAAATATTCTAGAAAAAAAATTAGTACACTTTTAGTAAAAAAGTGAATATGTACCACACATTTTTTTACAACGCAAAATATCATTAAACATAGATTATTTTTAAATATATTATATTGTAAACGAACTTTTATATTATGCATAAAAGAAATTAGTAAATAGTTAAACAGCAAAAAAATTAATCTCATCTAAAAAATAGCATAGCTTAAATGCTATTTTTCAATAAAACTACCTAATTATAAAAATATTCGGAATTAGTCCAGAAACTTCATATTTTATGACATGTTTTCTTTTTTTTTCAGAATAATTATAAAAACCATCACAACTATAGAAAATATTAAGCATGTTTGATGTCTGCTTATCAGAATAAATTATTTTTAAAATTATTTTATGATAAAGGCAAAAAAAAGGTATGGTAAATAAAAAAAAAAAAAAAAGAAAGCAGATATCTATATTTAAAAATGCTCAAAGCAATGAGTAATCTGAACAATTTTATGATTTTTCGTATCTCACGTATCTGATACTTCACAATTGAAAATCATCTGTGATAAACCATTAACACATTGTTATGCAGCTTATAAAACATATATTATATTTCATCATATTTCAACATTTATAAACTTATGTTATATAATATTATTTTTTATTAACTTTGCTGATTAAATTATAATTTTTTAAAATTTCTATTAATATTAAACTTTTATGTTCTTATGCATTGTCTTAATTGCATTTAATTAATTTGGTACTCAATATTTTAACATCTCTACTGATATATTTTATTTTAATTATAATTTTTTTTAGTAGTATAGTATTTTGTGTTTATAAAAAAGTTTACAATGTTATAAAAATAATAAAATTAATTATATTGCTTTGAATAAGGTCAACTTGGGAAAATCAATAATCTGTCTATCTAAAATACATTACCAAAATTGTTTTATTTATGAATCAGTTCGAAAAATTTCTTACACATTTTTTTTTTGATGATAAAGTTAATCACATATGCTCTAAGCAAAAAAAAAAAAAAAAAAAAAAAAAAAAAAAAATTCTTACCAATCTTCTGGATCACAATCTCGAAATCCTTTGGCAAAAGGGTTGCTGGCTATTTTTAATTGTGTAATCTAAAAATAAAAAAGAGAAAAATATCCATTTTAATATAAATTCAAGTTAATTTGGTCTCAAGAATTATTTGCTACAACGCGTATAAACTACTACAAAACTTGCATTGAATTCATATAAATTTTTTAAAAAGGCCTTTAAGAAAATTATACCTTCTATTTTTCATTTCTTAAAATTGGATTTTAGACTTCATTTCGATAAGCAATTTTATTAATTAATAAAAAAAAATAAAATAAAATAAATAAATAAAGGCTAAATATAATTTAAAGATTAACCATTTATTACTAAGTAAATTTTCTGTATCATTCGGTGTGTAATAAGTTTGTGTTTATATGTACTGAACACACCATTTTTAGTTAAACTAACTTAAAAAGAAGTTCGCATCAATTTACTTTCAGATATTAATGATACGGCTATAATGCAGCCCACGTGTTTATCATTTTTATCAGAAGCAAAGACTATTAAACGGGTGCATGGCAGTATCTGGTGACGCATTAATAAACTAGTGGCACGTTTAGAATGCGATAACCACCCAGTGGGGTATGTATCTTTTTTCAAATGCGTGAACATAAACAATCTGACTCACCCTCCAGTACCCATGATTCGGCAATAAACAGAAAAGTGCTGCTTTGCCCTTTGCAGACGTTTGTTACACGTCTGGCATTTACCAAGAAAGCGACGATACCCCCTTTCTAAATCTCCCTAGAGCCTTTTTCCCTTGCAAGCTGATTTATTGGGAGGGTTGGAGGTTGGTGAAGGATTGTGGAGTAGCGGGGAGACTGAAGTTAGGAAGGTGTCAAGTATCACGGATAGCATTTTGCAACTCGAGTTTCGAAGCTTGCGCATCGGGTGGTCCCCATAGTGTCCTGCAATGTCAATTTCATTTTTTTTTTTTTTGTTTCATCATCCAAGATTTTTCAAGGAGTTGAGACAGAGACAAAATACCTTTTAATCAATTTTTTCCCTCGTTAAGCATGTTACTATGTTTCTTCTACTACTAGATATAGAAATAGTTTTGTGTCTCCTGTTTAGTCTTTGTTTTGTTGATCATTCATTTTGCTTTGAGTTTTAAAAAAAAGTGTCGGAATTAATATTCACTATTTGTTGATTCGTGTGAAATTTCACAAGCTCTTTGTAATTTAGGGTAATAATAAACTAACATTAAAGACATATATTTTTCGATATACAAGTTTAATAATAAAAAATAATAATAATGCAATAGCACTGTTTAAATTTAGATACATTTCTGCTTATTATTAATTACCCTGGACAACGTAATCAATTTCCTTTGAGTTAATAAGAAGCTGCAACACTTCCGTTTATGGAGACAGTTTTTTTTTATCGATCAATTGATATAAAGAGCAGTTCCAGATTTATATTTGAAATGTTATGAAGATGATCAAATATTATATTTTCTCAGCAATAATAATCATCAAATTGATAATAACGTAATAAAAAAATCTCAATTTGTAAAAATATTCTGTTTCTAATTGGCATTCAGAATTTTTCGATATTACAGCCAATAAAATTCACGAAAATTAAAATAATTTAAATATTCATTTTTAACTTCATTAAGTTGATCAATAATTATTGAAAAGATCCCTGAGTACTACAATGATTGAATTCAAAATAAGTATACAGGGAATTCTCTAATTTCGCTGCTACTTTAAAAATGCAAAATATTCACAATAACATACTCACTCTATGATTTTGGTAAGCGGTTACTGCTGTGAACTTCGTCTCTGGAAAAACAAATGTTTTGAAGTTTTGCGTTTGGCTTGCATCTTCCCCCTTTGGATTGACGTAAACAACGTGAAACCTTGGTTGATATCGATGCATAGAATTTAAAATAATCTGAAACATTTAAGCCACATGAGAAATTGGTTCAATGATATCCATCTTAAATAAATTCTTAATCTGAAATACCAAAGCTCAATTAGTGGTATGAAAGGCGCATTTCTCCACCTAAAATGCATTACTGCTTCCGTGTGTTAAAACAATAAACTACAAAGGGTTTTATGATTTTCAAGTTTCCAAGGGAAACTTCAACATCTAAAATTTATTATTTAAGGTTAAATAGCCTTAAGTTTGGATGATTGAACTAAAAGAAAATACATTATTATTATAAGAAGCTGTATTATTGAAGAATAGAAAAGAATTAGATTATTATTATAAGAAGTTGTACAACGATATAGTGGAGTTTTATGAATTAATCAGTTGCAATAATTATATGATGGATAACAATATCTGTTAAATATTGTGAGAGAATTGATTTCAAATGGAAATCTAAATAAAGCAAACTTTTACTATCTAGCTCTTCAATGTTTGTTTATAAATAAAATAATGGAATTTATTCTTCCATAATTGCGTATAACATAAAAATAAAATGAATATAAATGTTTTATTGCGATTTTAATAAAACATTCATATTCCATTTTTAATATCATAAATATCCTTTTGTTTTTTATAAATTCTTAATTAATATCCATTGAACTCGTATGTAATTCAAATAAGAACATCTGGAGGGTATTCCACGTCACTTAGTATAAATGTAAAACAAAAAGCTATTAAAAAACGTATAGAACGATGTCTTAACTAGACAAAATTTGGTACTTTTGATGAAAATATTACTTGTTCATTGTCAAGAATATGAGATTAAATCCTAAAATCCCGAATTTTGTATATTGTTAACTTTCAAAACAATGCACTTTTTTGTACTTAACAAGTACAATTAGATCAAAATGGGGCTCTACAAGTTATATGAAAGCAGCCAGATGAGATTTTTCATAATTTAGAAGCAACTGATAAGCACCCATTACTTGACCTACCATCGGAACTACTTTGATATACCCCCCCCCCCATCCAAATCGGAAATTTGGCGACTTTTTTTTCTCGCCAAGATGGATTCTCACTAAATACAAATAATTAATAACAAAAAAAAAAAAAAAAAAAAAAAAAAAAAAATTAAAAAATGGTACAAAATACAAGAAAATACTAAATTTGACAACAGCAAAAACCTAAAAGCTGAAATACCCTAAATTGGCAACACCAAAATAAGAAACAGCAACCCTAAAAAGTCCGTAGGAAGCACCAGATTTGGCGCTTAATTTTTTGGGGGTATATCAAAGTTGTTTCCTACCATCCTCAGAGATATCATTCTGAATGGAATACATTGAGACTACGATATATTTTATGTTCACCTGCTAACAATAATGAACACAATGGATCTTCGTTTGGGTCTGCTTTCGAACTTACTATCTTCCTATAACAAGAACGACGCCCAAGCCAGTCAGTCCACAGTGGCCACAATAACATTTGTAATAAATTTGGAATTGAATTTTGCTCATTATGGAACACTGAAATTAAATGAAAAATATATTTTAGTTCAGCGGTTTTCAATCCATGCGTCTTGATGTCTTATTGAGTCGTAAGAAAAGCTGAAATGTTTATCCGGAATTTTGTGCGGGAATAATATTAAAAAGTTTAAGATATTTAGATGTTAATAATTCCTAAAATAATGAAGATGTATTTTAACTAATGATCTTATTGGTTAGACAGATTCTATTTGTTTATTTTACCTCGCATGGAAAATAGTAAAACGGTAGTCAATTTCACGTCTGATACGGGCATTCACAATAATTATTGTGATTGTAATAGAGAATTTTCCACAATGTTCGACAAGTTTTTCCTATAATCATCATTATTTAAGAATTTCTAAAAGACAAATGTCCTAAGATGCCATATTATATGAACTGAATCCTTCACTAAATCCAATTTTCAGTGAAACACATTAAAAAAAAAAAAAAAAACAATGGTGTCACAATGAAAGAATACAACATCTTGTTCTAAAAGGAGAGCAATTTTAATTGTTTGATTATTGAAGTTTTCAACGTGTCTAAATAAACAGGTGGGAGTGTCTTTTTCAATTAAAAAATTTAAGTAACTTTCTAGTATATAAATTCATACCATACATTAATTTTTGAGGAATCTCTTTGTACTAGTTAGTTAGTAGGTAGTTTTCAGATTATCATATGCATTCATTATAATAATCTTTAACGTCGAAAAGTTATAAGTAAGCTTCGTCACAGAATATCATGTTTCAATTGATTTTATATTAGTTTATTAATGGAAGACATATTATTTTTACAACTTCTTTACCTTTTCATTATTCACAGCATTTCAAATATTCAGTGTACTTTTTTCAGTATTCTCATTAGTTTGATGTTTTATTGAATTAGTTTCAACATCTAGTCCAATAAAACATCGAATTCAATGAAAAGATAAATATAAATAACAAAAATATATATATAAGATTTCCTTTTCTAATTGCCAAAAATATAATAAGAGTAACATGAATAGTATTTAAAAATACGTGCTTACATGATAAATAATATATATTTAAAGTGGTAAATAATGATTTATATACAATTCCTTGCCCATGACAATGATATTTACAAAAGAAAAGATGTTCATACGGAAGAGTAAATAATCTATTTAAGTATTCACACACATATATATATTTATTTCTAATGGCGGGCACCCTTGAGCAAGTACGTACGTACATTAGCCCATTAGCCGCAACAATGCCGGAAACTGCTACTCATTTTATCGTCACCCGGTGGGCACCTGTGAACCAAGTCACGGAGGTACGAGAAGCATCGCCCACGCCACACCTCACAAACCGTTTATAGGGCGGGCCACATTCATCCATCATCTGAGGAAAGGACAAGAAACACAGAGAGAGAAAGAGAAAGTACATCCATGCCCGAGACGGGATTCGAACCCAGGTCCTCTCCATCCGTAGTCAGTTACGCTAACCATTAGACAGGTTGGGCGGCTATATATATATATATGTATATATATATCAGTTATTCTATTCCTAAATGCCATAGGCTTGCTTCACAGCTTTATTATTTTCTAAAGAAATAAGCATAAAAATATTTCCGACCCTTACTTGTTATATATTAATTTTAAAAAGTGAAGTAAAAACTCATTTAATATTTATAATACTATTTTCATGCACCATTTTTACAAATTTAAAATACATTTGAAGACTAATTCAAGTTAAAATTAGGAAATTTCTGCTCATTGAGAATTGAATAACTACATTTTTGATCACATAACTATATAACGTAACTTAAAATAAGTAAGAAAAATTAAATTTTAATCAAGCTGCATGTTTTAATATTCTTCATAAAAAATAATTGTGGAATAACTGTAAAATAGTGGAATTTTCTAAATATTTAAATATTTTTTTATCTTTGTTTTTACATTTTATAAAAAAATTTGTTATTTATTTTAATTCAAAATTTTATCGAGATATTCTTCAAAGTTTCGGAATGAAAATGTTTTATTGAATAGGGTAAAATATATGTTTTTTAATTTTGTTTGAATTGTTTCTTAATTCATTTATAGTTAGCAATAAGTATAACTTCCTCCTTTACAAACGTATACTATTTTTATAATATTGCTTTCATAAAATAAGAGGAATATTTTAAATTTATTAAAAAGTTAATTCATAAAATACATTTTATTTCTAATAACTATGGTTATTTTATAAATTCTAAGTTCACATGATATTTAAAATATATTTGCTATAAGTGCTATGCTATGAAACAAATCAAGATTATTTAAATTATACAAGCATTTTAGTTACCTTTCATTATTATATTTAAACTTAGTTTATACAATACTCTTAAGGTAAAAATTTAAAAGTTTCATGGAACTATAGAGAAATTTTTATAGCATAATTTATAAACAAACTTACAGAAACTATTTTTGTTCATTCAAAATTTCTTTGATAAATTTTTATGGAAAAAAATCATACCGTTAGAAATTTTGCAGAAATGTACTTTTAGATGTATTAATTTGATTACGACAGATTGTTAAAATTGTAAACATTTGTTTATTACAGATAAATTATAATTTATATGCAAATTAAGATTATGTAACATCACTTAAATATTAGTAATATTCTTACAAATCAAATTATTCACTTAAGAAATGAATGAATAAATCTGTAATTTTCAAACGTATTAAAGTACAAACATTTAAAAAAATTGTTAAAAAACTTTATATTGATTCAAATATTTTGAATAGAAATATGTATTATGAAAAATATTGTATATCATATTGAGTAATTAATAAATTATGAAAACATATATTTTATTACTACCAAAATGTAAACATCATAAATATTTTATTTAACAGCAGTAGTTTTCAATACTGTTAACATGGAAAATATATATGATAATATATAAAAATTTATATATAAAAATATTATTATTATATATTTCTATATATTATTAATATATAAAAATTTGTTATATTATTCCAAATTGCGATAATGTGATTTAGTGATAAATACTTTTGTAAATCAAAAAATCAATTGTTAGAATAACTAAATGTAGTTATCTCCTGAAAAGGAAAATAACGCAAATTTAATATTTTGCATGAAAAAATAGTGACGTTTCAACAAAAAATATTATTTGAGCATCCAAAAAATAATAAAAATTATAAATATATTGTTACCTACCCACATATTCTATTTATATAAATTAATAAAAATATTTTTCTTTTTTGCAAAATAAATAAATAAACAAAAAAGATTTTTTCTCTAATTTCTATTTTTGGATCAAAATACTATGCGTAAAAAAATTACTAATGATATTCTTAGCAGTAATTATAATACAAAAAATAATTTTTTTTTTTATCAATTCTCTTTTTATTAACCTCTTTTTTCCAATATTGTTAAAATGTTTTTGTTTCCTGATTACTCGCATTTTGCTATTTGTGTTTTTATATTATTAAAATTGTATTCATTTTCAACATTCAAAGTTTGTTGCTGAACTCATTGTTTATTTTCTATAAAAGATTTGCTAATTTTTCAGAAATGATAGCAAATTCAAAGTGCGTCAGCATAAAAAGATTGAGAAACACTGATATAGATAAAAAAAAGAATTCCACCAGTAAAAAAATATTTTTTCCCTTTTTACTACCCTCTTCATCGCATAGAGAACAGAGAGAGAAGAAAAAACGTTTGATTTATAGATTAGAGATGAACTTCTGGCCTTCCCACCACATTTGATAACTCAACACTTACTGTATTCCTTTATTTCTCTCTGAAGACTAGTAAAAATCTTTTAACGATGCTCAATTTTTCAGATTCAAGCGACTAGGAATAAATGTATGTACCGTTGAGTGTAAATAATTTACAAAATCAATTAAGGGTCTTAAGTTGCCATTCACCTTTTTTTTGTTTCATTCACAAAATCTGTCTTCCTTTTCATAATGTAAATGATTCTTTTATGAAAATCATTTTCTAAAATCAAACATATTTTAAATTCTTTAAAAAAATCAAATAACTAAACAAGTAATTTTTATTATAGCATGAAACATTAAGATATATGCATGAATAAAACATAACATAAACATATAAAATGATATATATTTCTTCATAAAATGACATTGTAAGCAATATCTGTAAATAAGTGCAAATAGTTGTCAATTACGACTAATTACTTCTGAGGAGTCATTAGAATTATTAAGGAATATTTTTACAATACATTTGAGACCAGAATGAAGAGTAACTCCACTAGTTTTATTGCAGATAATACTATAAAAAGATATTTCTATTATATATTTAAGCTTAAATAATAATTATTTTAGTTAAATACATTAATTGAAAACGATATTTATATATTTTGTATCAATATTCTTATGTATTGGAGGCATTTTCATACAACTTACATATTTAGGATTTTTTAAAATAGATTGGTATTTTATATTTTGTTCTATTCTTGCTTATCATTCTTATAAAAATAAAAAAGATATGTCATATTCGCAAAAAATATTCACATATAATTTCTCTTTTAGGGTTTAATAATAAAATATTATCTCATGTAACAAATTCTTTAATATAAACAGATATTATAGATTTCGTTGCATGTTGATTCTCATTTTCTATAAAATTGTCGCTGGGTATTTTAAAAATATCTTTATTAGACATTCGTTATTAGTACTTTATGAATATTTTATTCCTCGTCAATGAGAAAATTAAATTTATCTCTCAAAAGCTATTTTTTCATGCTCAAAAGCTTTATTAAGTCAGTTTTTTTATTAAAAAACATTCGGTAAAGTCGATTTATAGTTCTATACTTAATATGTTATTTATTGTGATTTTAACAAAGCTAAACAGTTTTTTTCTGTTTTGAACCTTATTCTTAAGTACAAACAATTATGAATTTATAAGCTATCTTTAGGGTTAAACTTTTAGCCGATACTTTCTTTACGTCATAATTGTTAAGCATAGAAAATGTGAAAATATCTCTTATAACATAAAGTTTAAGAATACATGTAGAAAATCACGATAGAATTGAATATTTGGAATTTGATAGTTCATTATTTAAATTAGCGATTTCACGAAGCAAGTTTTTTTCTATTTTCCTTTTAAAAGTTAATTTTTTGAAACTTTAGTTTACTTTTAAAAAAAGGTAAAAGAGTATTTTTTTAAAAAGTATCTCCAAAGAGTGATTATTTTATAATGTTTTGAGTACTTAATTTTTAGCAATTTTAAAACAATATACACTATTTAATGATTTTATAAATAGAATTTAAATATGTCTGAGGTTAAAATTTAATACTTTAAATAGTTTTTTGATTAAAATATTAATTAAGTACAAGGTTTATAAATAAATTGTGATATTTTAAACAAGATACTGTACAATAATAAAAAAAATTATAAAAATATCATTGTCTATAAGTAAAATTTTATTTCTGTTTATTAACTGGTATATAGGTTGCATCTACTAAAAATAAATATTCTCTGAATACTAAATTTTACCTTTTCAAAAAAATAACAAAAGGATTTTGTATTTAATAAATTTTCAGTTGTCAATAGTAAAAGAAAATCAAGCAAAGCTTGGAAGCTTTATTAAAATTTCCATGAACACTATTTGCTTTAAAGGTAAAAAATTAATAACTAATTAGAAAATAAAGATTTCTTTGACATTATTATAACATTTGAAATCACAATAGGATCTTGTTATTGCTTAATTAAAATAATTAAAAATTTTGCAATGTCTTTAAAATTGGGACATTTAAAAAAATAGAGAATGATGTTAAACAATATTTGAAAACGAACGAAGAAAAAGCCAGTATATATGTTCAATGAATAATATAAGAGATATCCTCAAAACTTCATCTTTTATGTTTTTCTAAATCACATAACGAAAGATTAAAATTACAACTTAGTCACAAATTTGAATAAAATCTATTAGTAAATTGTAGCATCCAAAGTACGTATCTCATAGTAAAAAGTTTCCTTTTACTTAAATAATTATTTTTTTATGATTATTCTAAAAATTTTTCATCTTAAAAGATATATTAAAGAACCTTCAAAATTATCATTAACTGATATATACTGACTTAATATCAATTAATGATAACTTTGAAATAATAGAGTTTTGCATAAAAGAGTTAACAATTTAAAACAGTTTCTTTGTTTTCTCAGTATTTTATTGAAATAAAAACTCAGTTAAATTCACTTTTTATAATAAATAAAAGAATTTTTATAAAAAGCATTTGATGCATTTTCCATGAAATAAAATGCACACAATTTTACTAGGGCAAATAAACTTTTGATGTTTTTAAATAGAATTTTAACACTCTCGTATGAGAAAAGAAGCCCCATGAATCATTTCATTAATATTTTATGAGAATTTTATACGGATTTCAAATTAGTATTTATTCAGACTTTGTTGCATATTTTAACAATTATTCTACTAGTTTTATTGCCGAACAATGGTTAATTTTTATGAACGAAAAATGATTCTATCTAAAAAATTTTTCTGAAAAGGGTTGGCGGATATTAATATTTATTTTTAGCAAAATGTTTTATTAATATTGATAATGAAATTATATAGATTTCTCAAACAATGAGAAGATATTTGACTTACGTGCCCATTATCATCCATCTGATTGTTGGTGAGCTTAAGTTTGTCAAAGGAGACAACCTGTTTCATCCACTGAGTACCCTTGGCTGGAGAGTCGGGATGAAGGTGCATGCGTGGGGGCATGTTCGGATCTGCTTTACCCGCCACCACCCAACTGGAGCTAAAAAAGAAAAGAAAATGTATTTAAAAATAATACTAAATTACCTTGTTTTGATTATAATGGAATGGATGTATGTTAATTTGTGTGTAATTTAAATCTAGTGTTTTCTTTTATCCTGCGTTTGTTTATGTACAGAGTTTCTTTTTGAGCTTAATTTAAAATATATTATAAAAATGATTGGTTTTTTTGAAATTTGCTATAAATAATTTTTTTTTTATTATTGTTTCTCAGCAAACTATTAATAATTTAAAAAACTCGATAACATTTTAAAAATCTAAAAAAGTTACATTTCTACATATTTAATAACTTTTTTAGAGAAAATTTTTTCTATGGACAGCAAAATATTTCAAATTTTTAGATTTAAAATGGAATAAATTTAACAACTATTCAAATATTTTATAGTTTGAATGATATTTATTTCTAAAATATAATTTTTGATTAATTAAAAGATTTTAAAATCTCAGCACTGCATAGTTGTATATTACCAATTATTTTTAATCAAAATTTTGTAATAAAAAAAATCACAAATTTAAAAATATTTTTTTCTTCAACATTAACGATGGAATCTATGAAATATTTTAATCTATCATAATACTATATCGATGTGATACTGATACTTAATAAGGAAATTACAGAAAAATATATAATTTCATATAGGTCTTAAAATTTTCTAAAATATATTAAATTCTAAATTTCTTAAAATAAGAAAGCTTTCGGTTATAATTTCAAAAAAATATTTTGAATTGAAAATAATCTTAAATTGAATTACTTGCCATTCATATAAATAAACACACAAGAGACATATTTAATAATAGAAAGTACATTTCTTATAAATTATTATAATTTATTTTTCATGTGAAACAAACTTTAAATGTAAATGTCTTTTAATTTTTCTTAAATAATGAAATGTCTGCATTAAATTAATAATTTCAATTGGTGAGTGAATGAATTGAATTTGTTATTTTGAATAAATTTGTCCGGGAATCTTTAAGTTATATAAGATGTTTCTATTAAATGTATTTTTATATTCTGGTTACCTAAATCAATATAATACGTATAACATAGCTTAAAATATAGACGTAACTAATTCAGAAAAATTCCTTTTTTTAAATAATAAATCTATCGAAGGAAAAGTTCAAGTATTATCCAATATATGTGGAAATAAAAAATTTTCGCTTGTTATTAATTAACCTAATGAGTTTCAAGTTCAATGAGTTTTCCCATATAAGTACAAAGTTAAAAGTTAAAGTAGTAAAGTTACCCATAAAGTTTTTTTTTTACAAAGTATATTTCTTTTTGATTAAAAACAAAATAGAGAGTAACAAAAAGTTAAAAATACCTGTGAAAGGCGTATCGATATCTTTCACAGGTATTTTTAACTATGTATTGCTTTATAATAGTAAATATGTGTTTTGATGCTTTTTTTTTTTTTAATATTTTCCTTTTAATTGGAAACTATACGCATGTCGAATTTCATTAATGCAAATCAGTTCCTACTTTTTTTTACAAAGTACATTTCTTTTAGATTAAAAACAAAATAGAGAGTAACAAAAAGTTAAAAATACCCGTGAAAGACGTATCGATATCTTTCACAGGTATTTTTAACTATGTATTGCTTTATAGTAATAAATATGTATTTTGACGCTATTTTTTGAATATTTTCCTTTTACTTGAAAACTATACGCATGTCGAGTTTCATTAATGCAAATCAGTTCCTACTGTGTTCCTATTTTTTTTTTAAGTATATTTCTTTTTGATTAAAAACAAAATAGAGAGTAACACAAAGTTAAAAATACCTGTGAAAGGCGTATCGATATCTTTTGTCGTCAACAGGAACAAAATCCATCATGAGAATGTAATCTGCCATTGGATCCATACCATATAATTTCACTTGAAATGTGGGAAACATGCGCCTAAAATTTATAAAAACTTTATGATTTCAGGAAGAATCTTTTATATAAATAAAAAGTCAGATTCAGGGTGAATATTTCATGAATTTTATACAAATTATAGAAATAAACTTAATTTCATATATTAACTTTAAAATGAATTCATTATTATTTAGAAATATTAGCTGGATATTTAGTTAAAGTATACATATTTATATATTTATTTTAAAGTGTTAAAGAGTATGAAAATTTTTATGCGAAAAAATAAATAAATAAATAAAAAGTACATTTTTATAAAAAAAAACTATATAACTACTCGTTAAAATAAACTTGCATCTGCGTTTGATTTACAAAGTAATGGATTTATCATTTATTAGGAGTTGAGTAGTTCAACATTTAATAACAATCTTTAATTTTTTCTTCAAAGGTATTTGATAATCTAGCATTACGATACGTGAGATTTTAACCTATGGATTTATTAATGCTATCAATTTGATCATAGAACAACATTATTATGCCCGTATAGCTGTGTGTGTGTTAGGGATGGATACATAATCTAAATTTAAGACAAACCCTTTTGCATGAAGTATTTTTTGTTCACTTGCACTATCTGCATTCAAAAAAGATAACAAATATATTGTGTCTAATTCAGGAAAAATATTTAATCAAATATTTGCTTACATTCAAATTTATAGAAATTTAATTATCATTGCTTCTTCAAATTTATTTTTTCAAAATCAGAGTGCATTAAAAAGTAAAACTTAACCACAAATATTTTCTTAAATCATTACAAAAGTCTTTTCTTTTTATTTACATCAAATATCTCGTTATTAATTTTTATAATTGACTAAACTTCGATTTAAAGTTTTAAAATATTTTCTCAACAAAACTATGCTTAATTAATTATAATAATATTGTTTCTAAATTTAGTGTCAATATTCAAGCTGTACAAAATCCACTATTAAAAAAGCTAAATTATTACTTGACTATTTTGTATTCAAATATATGATCAGTGTTTAAAATTTCTTTATCGAATGATTTTATTATTCTAACTATACAAATATGAGCAAAGTAAAGAATTATTTCTGAATCTGACCAAAGAATGGTTTTCTAGATAAATATAAAAAACATATATAACAAATAAAATATATAAAAGCAAAATATGGCAAATAAAGCAACGGGTAAATATATATAACAAACAAAAAAAATATATAAAACATCACAGGAAATTAATGATAAAACATTTATACAGAATTTTTATTAAATATCATCGTGACCGTAATCACTAAAATTCTAAAAATGCTCGGATAATGTGGAGACCTAGATATTTAAAATGTTATCAAAGGAAATCGTTATTTTAATAATTATTCAAATAAATTATTAATTATTACAAACTTCAGTCAGAAAATAAAGTTTTTATGATATCAACTAGATAATGTTTAATAAACAAAATAACAAATAACTAAGCAACACATTTTTGCACTATATTCTCACATAAGAATAATACCAGTAAAAAATAAACTGGTAAAAAAATTACTATAAGTATTTAATATAATAAATACACATAATTATAATGGATACACATATGGGATAAACATTTTAAATTTTAACATAGTAATTTGATATTCCAGTTATTTTCGCAAGTTAAGTTAATATTTTTCATTCAGACAATAAAATAGTTTTAAAGAGAAAAATTTTGAAAATCTTTATTTCCTCTTCTAAATTCAGACAATTTAAGATATATATATATATATATATATATATATATATATATATATATATAGTTCGTAAGTGATGTTTAAACTCACTATTTACAAATTTTTAACATTAAATTTGTTAAATTTAAAGAGATTGAGAGATAATTGGCAGTATCAAATATTATTAATTTTATGTTTTATTTGGAGGATAAAGAATTTAGAAAAATCGAATTTCAACACAATGGAGTTTCACTGTATAAAAGATTGTAATTTTGTTTATTAAAATTATTTGGTAAAATTTATTTTTCTTTTTTAATTTTTCCTTCATTTTTCTTTGTTTCTTTCTAATATTTTCATTTCTGTTCTAATATAATATAAATAATCTACCATTTTTGAAAACATTACACTGATTTCAAATTATCAGGACATGAATAATGTCATACATTGTAACATTGGTTTTATATCAGATTTTTAGAGGTTATTCATTCGTGAAATTTTCGATGCATGATAAACACACCAAATTATGTATTTTCCTTACATATCGCTAAATAATGATTTATAACGGCACCGGCATATAAAGATTTAGGTATTGCTTTTTAAATATGTAGTTATCAAAGTATGTGTTTGAGATTTTTCCAGGTTTACTCCTTTGTAATACATAAATATATTCTATTTATTGAAGAATCCTCCTAAAAAACAATGTGAGATAGATAGCTTCAGCAATTACGTTATCAAATACGTGATGTTAAATTAAATACATTTCTATATACCAATATAATAATTTTTCCATTTAATTAAATGGTTATATTTTGCCTTTGTAAAAATGTGTGAGTAAATTATATTATTTTTACCCTGAAAATCAGCATTCTTCAGGATTGAAAAAGAATTGCCCATAACTTGTAAATAATGATAAAGTAAAAAAGAAATGCTTATAAACTCATTATTTTACACTCTGAACACATTATTGTTTATATATATATTATTTGAGTGAAAATGAATATTTATATTTGAATTACTTATATTTTTGAAGAAATACTTTGATAAGGAAAGTTAAAAATATTAGAGAGAAGAAATTAATTCGCAATAGAATCATTGCTGTAAAAGCTATGTAAAATGTTTAATGACTGCATATAAAAATGGAAATTTTTATTTTTGTTCAATAATCTGAATTTTGTCAATAGAACTTTAGTGAATAGACATAATTGTACAGCAATACACTCTGAAAAGTTGCAGTACTATTCAAAAATCACTTTGACATTTGGTAGTCAAAGTATTTATGAACAATCTTATTCGCATAACATGAAACTCGAAAAAAAAGAAGTTTCTGCAAAATATATGATCAATTTTATGATAATAGATTATGTACAGATTAATTTAGAGTCATTTTATTTTCGAAACAAAAATAAAAATAAAAACTCATTCTTTTATAATTTATAAGCAAAAACTGTAAAAAGAATATAATTTAAAATTTAATGTAGTAAAAACTATTAAAAGTTTACAATTGTATGGAAAAAAAGTTATTAATTATCACATGAGTATCTATGAAGTGTAGAAACAAAATTAACAACTAATATCTGTAAAAAACATATTTCTATCATTAATTATGACAGAAAGAAAATCTTTATCTAAAGCTGCACTTTAACTTAATCAATGTTTTACATATTACATGTGATACCATTAATAATTTGGACAATAACCAAATATTAGATCAAATAATGTCATAAATGAAGTTAGATTTTTATTTAATTTTTATTAATTTTGTTTGTAATAATATATAATAAATATTAAATGAATTACTTCCTTTTATCATCTTTTTACAAAATTATGATTGTAATAATAAATGAATTCATAATTTTATAAATAGTTGACTATTTATAATGAATAAAATGTGTTTTTGATTTCTATAAATTTCACAATTCATAGTCTATACTAAATAATAATGTAAAAATTCAACATTACTGTAATATGTAAATTTATATGCATTACTACAATATATTATGTGTCTGCACTTATTGTGTTATTCAAAATTCATATTCCAGAAAAGCACAAGTTTCAACATCAAAATAATTTGCGGTATTATTGTTTATGTTTAGAAATAAAAAAATAGTTACATTTATAATGAGCTATTATCAGATTATACAGTTTTAAGTGAAATTATTGGCTTATTTCTTAATAGAGAGTAAAGGGCAGAGTTCCAGAATAAAATTAAGACCAACAAAATTGAAGATTATCAAGATAAGTAATAAATCAAATTCTTTTTAGAGGCCACCATATCTAATAATGTTTAATAAGCAGCAGCTCTGAAAATATATATTCATTTTTTTTCATTCCTTATCATTATATTTCCAGATTACAATCCCTTATCAAATAAACAGAAGTCTGTTATCATCCTAGGAGGTTATTTTAGGGTCAGTTTTTAAGGCCTCTCTTGATACACTGCACAGTCTTTTGTAAACTAGCTGACTTCGATAAAACATTTCAGAACGCTTTTAAATGCCGGCAAGCAAGGGGCTGTGGGAATGCTTATATGCAATTTGACCTGTCCTTTGACCTGTAGGTCCTTGACATACGCAGTAATATTTTAGTTCCAACAGACTAATTTTTTGTTTCATTGGATAAACAAACTGATAGGGAATTTTATTATAAATATCTATCAAAAATAGTTGATGAATTAGTCTAAAGGAATTTTCATTCGATTAATATCCTGATATAAAAGCGTAACACAATTTTTAATGTAGCATAAACTATTCGTATTACTTAATAATATAGGATTCATATTAAAAGCAAAATTAAAAAAGTTAAGAGATGAAGTAGAAGTCATAAATTCAAAATTATAACAAATTAGAATTAGCTCCACAAACCAGACATTAAGAAATAAAAAGATTTATCGATTTAAATCAATATCAAATCTATTTCGGTGAATTTAGATACTTAACGAATATTTCCTCCGTAGAAGAAATACTAAAATCGAATATTTTTCTTCATATACTTATAATTCATGAATAAATTGAAAATAATGACTTAGACACTGATGTAAACATTAAATCGCAAACAAATTATTTTTAATAATGCACATTATATATGGTTGGGGAAAAAGAAATTCATTATTATCTCATGACATTTAAGATGTTATTTAACAAGTTCCTGATTCACTCTTTGTAAAAATGGATTAAGCGATCTTTAGTTTCTAGCAGATGCTACGATTGATAACATGATGATCAACCTTAATCATTTATGTGGTTTTATCATATTGTGAACGACGGGCCTACCAAAATGAGAAGCATTTTTAACATCAAAAATACCTGAAGGTAATCGACAAAATCGAAATTGGGTCTATCTGTTACAGTATCACAACCTATAACACCATCCACAATTTCAACCGTCTAGCATGTATTTTCGCTTTTAAATAAGAAAAATGTAAAAAATGTACCGAATTTTTTATTTGTGACTTCCATTTCAAATAAGTTGAAACTCAAAACTAATTGAACCAAATAAAAAACAACAAAAGAGTTTTTTGTTCGTCTGGCACTTTTAAACGATCATAAATAAATGTTTGATCAATACTTTATAGACTATAAATCCTTACAGACATCTACAGAAAAAAATAATGGATTTCTTTCTACAATAGAATGTTCTACTGATATGTATTTCATAGAAATATTAAAGAGAATGTCTGGATATTTTACACATTCTTTATTGTATAAATCTATATACATATTTGGTAGGTAAACAAAAAACCTATTATTATCTATAAAGTTTATTATGGCTTTTAGAAATACTAGTAATATTGCTAGGAATCCGGCATTTATTGAATGTATGAATAGATATTATACTATGATAGTGCATATACTATACATGACAATATGTATACTATAGTATACTATACATATATGAATCATTCTATTCTTTTCTCATAATAAAGTATATTATTCAGTTCTAAAAAATGCAAAATGGAATTTGTTTTAAACACCTTAGATAGATATTTCAAATTTCTTTTCATTTTTAGATTACACCATGTTATATGCAAATGTCTAAAATATAATGTTCGAATAATGTTGAAGTTTAATATTTAGTATTTTATTGATAACATAGCAGGAATTGATTAATAAATGGAGAATTTTAAAATTTTCTGACTTATTTTTCTTGGCAATAATAGTTTATTTTAAAATGAAGATTCTCGTAATCAATTTTTATATGAATATGATTTCCTTTTGATTAAATATTTTGTAATATTCAATAAGATTTGTGAGTAATTTATCAGTAAGTTTTTTTTTTCAAGAAAGTTTTCTTGAAATTGAGGTTTCATAAATGGAAACTAATAATTATTTTGAATTAATAAAAACATAATTCATACTTTCTAATTTTAATTAAATATTTATGAAAACAAAATGTTATTAATATTTGGAAATTCTAATGTATTCTTTTATTTAAATTAACTATTTTATAATAACATTTTAATCTTTTAATTACGAATTAATCAATTTATTGATGACAGGTCATGAAATCAAGATAGAAGCAAATTAAAACTCCGTTATATTTGTTTGACATACAATGTTTTTAATTCCCGTATTTCTAATCACCTCATAGAGCTTTATCATATACACAAAAAAGTTCTTTAAAAAATATTTTTTTGCGTTTTTAAAATAAATTACACCATTGATAAAAGCTTGTAATCGCTGAGAATTTAATGACCCTATGACCTAAAAAGTAGCTGAAGTGCCCCGTATTCTGGCAGAATACTTACTCTATACGTAAAGAACTTTATTGTTTATAATAAGTCATTAATAACATTCATCTTTTAAACTCATATTTGTCAGTTAATAGTCAGACAAAAGGGAAATATCTTCAATCTGATAATTAAGATAAATCTTTTGTCTTAAAGTTAAAATTTTCATTATAAAAAAATTAGAAAAATCTGCTAAATTTAATCGTTATTAAATAAATATTTAATTTTAGAAATCAGAAAAAATAGGAAATTTACTACTGAATGTGTATAAAACATATTAACCTTAAATCTGATAGCCCAAAACTAGAGTTTCCAATTAGATGGTAGAATTTTAATTTTTCCACATCTTAGTCCTTGGTTATCATAATACAAAATTCTATACAAATTTTTTAAAAACTAAAAATTGATAGTTTAAAATTTTTATTTAAACATATTCACTATTTTTTGATGATATATATATTGGACAGTTTAGAAGAATACAGACATAATAAAATGATTTTTGAAATATTTATTTAAATTTACGCTTTAGTGATAATATTCTTTCCAAATTTTAAAACGGAATGTCATATTTCAATAAAGGAGGATGACTCTTTTATTGAGAAACGTTTTATTTTTATACTACACATAAATTCTTTAATTGTTATATTTGCCTTTGTGGCCTGGTTAGCAAAAGTACCTTTCACGTATCCAAAAGGCAACCAGTTTTGTACCAGACCAAATTTAAGAACCATCATTCCTTACTTTGGACTGAAAAACGTAAAAATGTCACAGTCTCAAATGTTTTTCAAATGAAATGATAATTATCAGGGAGTAGGTTAAGTTTTGGGGGTCTTCTTCTTGATTCCTACTTTCAAATTATGTACTTCCATTACTCAGAGCCATTAACTAGTCGTCAGACTTTATAAAGAAATAGCTAGATATAAGACTATATAAATAGAGTAAGTGACCCAATAAAATGGAACCGAGAATACATTCGGTTTAAACAAATGTGTCTTATTCTTACACCAATGATTTTCTTATTAATGTACTTAACTTGTATAGAATTTAAACTGTCAATGTCTTGGTATGGACTTTGAATTATTGATCACATTAAATTATCTGTAATAATACGTGAATTGTATACCGTTCATTTCTTTATAAGCTCCACTGTTGTAAGTTTGTACATTTTTAACCTCTAAATCTCTTTAATTATTTCAATTGAATAACCACATGGCTTTCTTCTACTTAATCTTATTCTAACCAATTTAATAACCAATAATTGTAAACCTGGAACAGAATTTGTCTTTGTAACGTATAATTTCATAATGCTTGCTTGCAATAGTTAAAATATCTGCTTCATGTTTTCGAATAATTTTTGTAATGCTCATTTTAACATCCTTTTGATTAGAAAATATTAATTAAATTGGTCTTTAATATTAATTCAAATAATCTTTTAGAATAAATACTAGTTCAAATAATCTTTTAGATTTTCAAATCTATCTGCATTATATCATCATATTTTGTCAGAAAATTGATAGAATATAAGCTATATAGTAAGTTTTTTTGTCAAAATAGGTTTCAAATTGAACGCATTTAAATGTAATCGATAATGATTTTTACAAAATTAAAATCAAATTGCAAATGCGATCATGATTCCGAAAAAATTGTAAGTAGCTATTTCGAACAGGATAAAAATTGAAAATGTATACACACTAATCAAGAATGTTTGATAAGAGATTTTTATTAAATTTGATAAAAATGTTTGATAATTTTAATTTTCTCAGTCCGCATTGATTTTAAAGCATTGTCTAAAGATCTTTATCTATTTTCTTGTTTATTTTAATTTCATGACATGTAATATAAAAATTATTTAGAAATATTAATGATTTTATGGTTTTCAAGTAATGTCCTGATTCAAGCATTATGAATTATCTTATAATTTTCGGAGATAATATTAGCTTACAATGAAAATTATTTTTAATAAATTACTTATTGAAGATTGCATTTTTAATGATAGGGATTTTAAACTTCTTGAAAGGGAATACTTATTGTTCTTATTAGAAATATGGTATCACGTTTGAATGAAAGAAAAAAATAATTTTTGTAAAAATTAGTTGTTGCCTAACTACTGTTAAAGTATAAAGTAACAGCTACAACAGGCTGATCCTAAGAAAGAGGTCATACAATTTGCACTAAGATTTTTATTGATTCAAAAGACATTCAAAAATTTTCTTTTCGAAATATTTTACATCTTGAATTTAAATTCTACTTGCAATTAGCTTATGACAGTACTGAACTGCGTATCACATTGTAAGATTCAAATTTATACATTTTTTAAGTACAAAATTTCATTTTATGTTCGCCAATTGCTCTATGTTTTCGCATTTATAATGTGTACATAAAAATGGAAATAAACTTCAGAATTTAATTATTAGTCATTCAAATAAGTCTGTGCATCATCAGTCTATTCACAATAGTGACTCATTCGCTCTAAAATATCCTACTTTTCGCAAGTGAATTATTTTTTCATTAAATTTAATCACTTTCTCTTTGTTTTTAAAATTGCCTTCTACTATTATTTTTTGATCATATTTATTAACATTTTGTATCCTTTATTTATTTTTCCAAATCTGCAATGCTAAATTTCAGTTCATATTTGGCTTCATTTTGGCTTGAAACCAGTATGCAACTACCATCAAAATAAAAGAAAAAAAAAACTTTCACCATTTTTAATTTTTTTTAATTGGTACCTCTCAACTCAACTTTAGCCACAAAAAAATTTTCATCGAGTGGTTCATTCGTATCTTATAAGAGCATAGATTAATGTTCATAATCCTGTAGCAACAGTTCGCAATTATTGAATTTGCTTAAATTATGCTTAAAGGACATGTAGTCATCCATTTTATACATTAATTTGCTTACATATTTTCCTTTTTATTACATATTTTTTCCCTCAATTGGTTTCAAAATTTCCCCCAATTGGTTTCTTCTTTGATTTCTTAAGCAAGATTAGACTATTCATAAATTGCCTAAGATTTTATCTCACTGATTAAAATCTCAGAATTTATTAATTATTGAAACATAATCAAACATCAAAGTGAATCCAAATTAAAATATTCATATTTCAACTAGCTAAGTTTAGAACTTCAAACCAATTTGAATAAAATATTAAAAGTTGTTTAAAGTTTCGAACTCTTTCAAGTATACATTCTTGATGTACTTCAGATTCAATTTGGCGCAGCTTGTTCATATTTGGACCTTGCGCCATTAAAATCAACCAACCAGATTCAATTTAGATTTAATGTAATTTTTAGATTAAAGTTACATATTAAAAATCATTTTATTAAAATATTTTTCACCCAAATTACATTTTTGGGTCCAAGAACAGTATTTATCGAAGTAAATTTTCTTCTACTTTTAAAAAGAAATAATTTAATCAATTCAAAATCTTTTTATAATGACATGTCTCATGGTTGAATTTACTAAAAGCATGTAATATTACATTTACTGAAATAAAATTTAACTAGGCATCATAATTTTTAAATCGAAATATTAAATAACGAAAGAATATTTGCTTAAACACTAAATTTATGTGGTTAACAAATTTACATAAGAGTTTGGAACTTTTGAATTATAGATAGGATTTATAAATAAAAGATTCCAAACCTTGAAAATTTTTAAAAAGTCTAGAAACTATTTAAAATTTAAACTAAAATAGTTATGAACTATTTCATGTAAGTCTGTAAAATGGTCGTAAATTCTATATTTTAAAACATATTTTTAAAATTAAATTTTAAAAATTCTCTTTATATATTTATATTAAAATTTTATACAATTTCATAATCATCTAAACTTTTGGAATTAACTCTTTTTTGCAATTCAAAGAAATTTTAAATACATATTTTGATATAAATGGAATTTATATTGAACTGAAAAAATAAAAGACTCTAAAACTTCTTGCTTAAACAGAAAAAGAAAATAATCCATTCATCAAATACCATTACATCTCGGATCCTTCCCATTGTTTTTCTTAACAATCTCGGAACCATGTGCTCAGATTGACATAACTCCGCGTGTTGCCACATTTTAGACTTTCTTTATTATAACAGTTCCATGATCGATGACTACAAAGAGGTGGGGCTAGAGTGGTAGCACGTGCTTCTGTGAGCCATAGCTGTCAGCAAGATGGCTACCTGACAAATGGTCGGAGAGTCCTTAATGGTAGCCACATGCCTGCACCCACGAAGCTTTGTTTCTTTTTTTAAAAAAATAGAAAGAATATTTATAAGGCTTCGTTAAACAGTGTTTAGATTACGGATATAAACAAATGTGTTTGCCATACAATGAAGCTGTTGCCCGTTCGGATGTCGATCAAGTTTGTATAAACATATTTGAGCTCAAGGAGATATTGTTTCTTCCCAAAAAGAGGCATAGCATATATATGATTGTCAGTCAATTTTCAACATATATACTAATGAAATACTCTTGAAAAAAAAATCACAGATCTTAATCTTTCATAGGTCATTTCGTCAAATTAAAACATTTCATAAGATTTTAGATAGAAGTATAACTTTTATGCATTACTTAAAATTGAGATTAATTATTAAATAAATATTATTCATAAATTAAATAAAATACTATAAAATCATTCTTTTATTATTTAAAATGTTGCTCTTTTCAATTTTTACATTATTTAGTTTGCGAAAACAGCAAATAAAGAAGCAAATTAAATAAATTAAATTAAACGCGAACTTGAACTTCTTAAGAAGCTGATGATTTCACTTACTTAAATGTACTAAATATTTAATAATGATTAAATTAGTGTGATTATATGATGCCAATATGGATTAAGCTTAAACTTAACTCTCAAAAGATGTTCCAGAAACTTATAACGCAATATAAAATCTCGAATTGTTTTAAATATTCTTTATTGAATTAACATTTGTGATTTAATAAATAAAATAATAATCCAAAAAAGCAGTTTTAAATTATGAATCATTAAGTTATAAAGTATAATAAATCTTCTTCTTAAAATACAGTTTATGCAGAAAAACATAATCATTATTTTAATTTCTTTCATTTTAATTTAAGAATCAACTATTAGTATTAGTACCAGATATTTTAGTACTAATATTAAGATTTTATTTATAAACACTAAAATGATTATTCAAACTAATTTTAGGAATTTAAATAATATTTGCTAAATTTTATAAATGAAATTGTCATTTTAAAACAGATAATTTATATTTAAATACGTTTTAAAATATTAAATATTACTTCTTTCCCATTAATAAGTATTTTAATTCTGTTCAATAGATGAAGCTTGTAACTGTATATGAATTTAAAATGTATTTTATATGTATACATACTTTAAGGTTCATTAATTATGTATCATACAAATCAGAGTTTCTTTTTTACGCAATTCTAAATATAAAGTTAAAAATTTACCAGTCTCCTATTTAGAAAAGAAAACATGGAATTTTTCACTCATTTCTCAAGATAAAAGTTGGGGAATTAACTGTCATAAAAATGCAACAACAAGCTGTTATATTATTAAGAAAGTATCAAATTGTGTTTGAATGAATTGCTTTTAGAAATCAAACACTGCATGCAAGAAATTAATGCTTGTGGAAACCAAACGTTTTAATTTGATAAAAATTGTCTACAGCAAATAGTATGCAATTTTAGCAACTATTTGCTAAAATTGCATGCAAAATTGATTTTTTGCTTAAAATTTTATCAAACTGTTTAAAGATTTTTAATACTTAATATAATTTTTAATCTTTATTGTATCTTTTTAAAATTTAATTTATAATTTTAAATATTATATATTTTTTATAAAATACATTTAGAAATTGCTTAATTGTACTTAAAATTTTAATTTAATAAGTATTTATTTAGTTCAATTAAAAAAATATCAATTTTAAACTAAAGAGTTATTTTCCTTTTCACCATTTTAATAGAAAGAATGTAAGATAAATATGGAATGGATCCAGCCTAACAAGAATAATCTTTTTCACTTAATTAAATATCCAAAAATATTTATTTAAAATCATAATAGGCTTAGACAAACCTGCCACTTCTCAAGTAATGAAAAATCTTTCGATTTTTAATAGTATATCCACAGTGAAAGTGAATAATTTTAATTATTCCATTTATATAAAATTATATTAACCACAGCATATTTTTTTTCTCATAATCTATAATTTTTTTCAAATAATAAAAATGTTCTATAAGTAAAATAATATTTTAATCAAAGAAGACTATTGTTTGTGCAAAAATATAACTTTTTTGATACGTAAAGAATTCATATCCCAATGCAGTGATCAAACAACACTGTAGAAGAAAGATGGAAAAACAACGATCCAACAACTGTCATTTGAACACCCTTTCATATGTTAGTGACCCCTTCCAAGCAGATTATAGGGGTTATCCGCATTATCCTTGTCTCCCTGATAGATCATCTTCATGTACGCGTGTGGTCTATCCCACCACTTGCAGACGTCAGAATATTTCTGATGTTGTTTTCTTCTCCACGAAGCATCCTTGTTTTCTTTCTTCAGGACTATAGTAAAATGATGTGATATTTTACGATTGCCCAATTTTTATTGCAACTTAGCTTAAAACTTTGGGAATTTGGTTTAAACGAAAGGCTTAGAGATTTTTATAGCAACATCATGGCAAATTTACTTCTTATGTTGTGCGTGTTGTCATAGCATGTTAGACACACCTGACACTCATCAAGAATTGAAAATCTCTCTATATTCAAGAATATAATCATTAATATTCTACACTGTAAGAGGGAATAAATTTTATTTCACCATTTATATGAATATTAACCACTGTATCTATTTTTCTCATAAGCTATAATTCTTTTCCCCTCTTACTCAAACATTCATGAGTAAGTAAGAAATATTAGTTTGGGGAAAAAGTTATCCATTATTTTTTCGGTAGACGTCTGTAGTGATCGATATCTCGTGAGGTATCTATCAAACAATTTCAAATTTATGCTCATTGGAAAGGTGACATTTGACACTAAAATATTCTCTTGCGGTTTTTTGTTTGATTCATTCAGTTATGAGTACAAGGTTTTAAAAATAGAAGACAACAAACTGAAAATTCGATACATTTTAGTTTTTCTTTTATAACGGCGAAAATGCTAACCAGGTGGCTAAAATTGTGAAAGGTGTTTATGGTCCTATATATGACTGTAACAACCAGTTACGCACAATTTTGGTTTCGTCGATTCCGTTTGGGTATTTGGATGCTAAAGACGCACCTCGCATGGATACAACATCGTCGAGAATGTCTATAAAATATCAAAAATTATCAAATTTGACAGCATGCCAGCAGTCGTAGCTTCGCACAAGACCTAAAAATCTACATGAAAACTGTTTTAAACCTTTTTACAAAGCAAATCTGAAAGAAGTTACAAAAAGTTCACGTAAAAATAATGGATTTCTTTTTCCCCAAACTAATATAATACTGCTTAAATTGAAATAGTTTCAACGTAACCTACATGCTGACGATTCTTCAAGTTAAAGAATATTTTCATTTGATATTTTAAATTACAGAATTATTTAAGATCAAAACCTGTTTTGATGTGAGAGCTTTGACTTCAAATCTGGATGTTTTTTTCACAGTGGTGTGTAGTTTTATAGTGACTTAAGCAAGTATATTATTTATTTTGTATATACAATATTTTTATTTAGAGAAATTATTAATAATAGGCAATATCTTTTCCTACGTCTTATATTCAGAAATTCAGTTTCAATAAGTACTTGCATATTAGCTTTCGAAACAATATTTAATGCTAGCCAAGAAATGAAGCAATAAGTAACAGTTATTTACACTTTAACATGAATATTTATACGATTTTAGCACTGAATAAGACTATGTTACATAGCACAAAGGACGCTTTGATTCGAAATTAAGGAATCCAGCTACTAAATACATCTAACGAAAACGAATTTCTTACTTTATATTGCGTGTTACGCATCCTGCTTCACATAAATTTGGTTGGTATAAGTATATTTCAGAAGACTTAGTGCTGTTTACTGAGAAAACAAAAGTATAATTGTGGAGAAAAGAAAAATAGATCAAATGTAAGTAATGATGATTGGGGTGTGGTTGATTTAAAATCTTTAGTAAATCATGCGACACGTTCATTACTGGTTATTGAAGATGTTCTTATTCATATAAAATGACAACATCAGAACAATTCTTTATTTGTCAGTGTTCATGAAAAAATTTTTTTCTGAAAAAAAGTTTGCCTGCGTCAGGAAATTCTAATTATTTAAATTAATGAGAACTTGAATTTCGGGAATGTGGATTTTCTTTAATTGCGCTTATTATGGGTATGGTTGAAACAATAATTTAAATCTATTTTCATTTGTTAGAATATTGCTAGTACTTGATTAATAATTTATAAGTTTAAAATAAACTATAAAATAATTCTGGGTCGCAAAATTTAATAAAAAAATGTTTTTTTATTTCGATTCATTAGCAGAAAAGATGCTTGAGTTATGCAGCGTAACTTATGCAATATAAATCAAAACAGTCAAAAAACGTATTTAATCATGTTTACATGATTTAATTTTACTATTTATAAATTTTAATTATTTTATTATTTATAATACTTTTTGATTATTTTATGAAATAATAAAGTATATAATAATTCACATATACATAATAATGAACCAATGAAGTTCATACATTAGAGCAAATTGAAAGGAAAAAATTTATATTTGCTTTTCAGACGAAGAAAATTATTTTAAAAATATTTTAAACAAGAGAAATTAGAATTTGCAGCGAATCGTTTAGATATATAAGAGCTTTATCACAAGAAAGACTGATTACTTAAAAAAAAATCATGAATATGTATACACTTTATTTCAATTTTCCATTATTACTTAAAATTATAGTTATGTATATATGTAAGTGTTTTTTACATTTAAAATGTCAGGAAATCCAAGATTATTTTTATTTTCTGCTTGAAAAACTACTTAATTTTGTGAAATTTAATTAAGAATCCATTATGGAAATAAATTATAATTTATGCAGTTCTCAGAATAAGTAAAATTTTTTTAGAAAAATGATAAATTTATGAGTAAGTCATTGACAAATAAGAAGCAGACAAAATCTTTCCATATTAATGATTTCTTAATTATTAAAATTGAAAGATTTTGTTTGCTTCTAATATGCTAATTATGATATTTGAACTTTAATTAAACCAATATTAAATTTCGCAAAATGGAAATTTAATTTTTAAAAATTTGCATTAATATCTTTTGCAAAATATTTTAAAACATAAATAAAAATTTATAAGAAAAATTGATTTTTTCGCAAATTTACTATTGTATTTTTGTAAAAATGTGTACACAATGAAGTTATATTGATCTATATATATATAAATTCTAGGAGTAAACTAGTTATAAGTTAATAAGGGATAATTACTTTAAATAATAACTTTGCAAATTTGTAACTAAAAAAAAGAATAAAATATTGATTTCAAGATTTTCTAAGTATAAGCATCGATTACTTTTAAATTTTCGCAAACTTTTCAGTAAATACAATGAAACTTGCTAAATCCATTCAACAAAACAATAAAATAGTTTTTAATTAATATTTTGTTATTGGTCATAATAAATTTAATTAAAACAAGCTTTTTATTCAGAGTGTCATTAATTTAAAACACTAAAAAAGCAATAAACTATTCAAACTGAAAATTTTAATTTAATAATTTGATAATTTTGTAATTAAGGATTAAAAAAATCACCTTAGAAAAAATTTCGAAATTTCATTTTTCAAATCTGGAATACTTTTTGGATATTTTGTTATTTGTAAGATTTCGAATGCTTTAAGCTTTATGACATATTAAAAAAAATTAAGAAATTTAAAACTAGATAATTCATTGAAGAAAGATGATAATGGTTTTGTGATCTTTCTTGTGATTTTAAAGTATCATTTGCTTCATTCATTTCTGTAAAAGTTTAGATATTGCAAGTTATGCACATATTGATGTGATTTTATATATCTGCTATAGGTACACATGAGACTAAAGACAGACTTCATCAGGTTTTTATAGAGTCACAAGAGCATGTAAATATTATATATGTAACAAATATTGAGTGGAAAAATGGGCAGCACAATGTGCCGGTACAGTTTGTGCCTTCGTAAATGGTTTGGAGAAAAATAAAAAGAAAATTACAATGGAAATCACATCATATACTACGAAGAGTATATGGTGAGTTTCCCTCCAGTTTATCTATGTACAGCCTCTCACAAATAAGCGAATATTTGAGAATTTCAACCAAAGAATGTCGCTTCTACACTATGTTTTATTGTTACATAACAAAATATTTAATATATAACAATCAATATATAATATTTTCAATTTGGGGTATTTGCCTAGCAAACATTTATAAATTTAGAACATTGGCAAAATTTATTTTCCTTTAAATCAAAGAGTAATTAAATGAATATCTTCCAAGAGGTATCAGGCATTTGTGAAAAAAAAATTATTGTAATTAAGAACGCATATATTAACATTTTTTATTTAGAAAATATACTTCAGTGTTTAAAAAGCGAGATATTAATAATATGTTTTTACATATTATTTTTCAACTGCATGATAATGTGCCAAAATGAAGTTATATCTATAGAGAATGTGAGGCATAATGCATGATAAAATTGATTCTTAAATCATCTTTTAAACTCTCGAACTAAAAAAAAAATTACTTATATAACTTATTTAATGAATACCTATGTTAATTTTTTTTTCTTTTCCTTCTTTTACTTATTTGCCCATCAGAATGCATCGTTTTAAATTAACTGTTATCGGAAGCACACAAAATACAATTTCAATGCGATGTAGGATTATTTATCATTGTGTTTACCTATGTCAAAATTTACCTACTGCTGGTTGGTAAAGGCGTCATTCACATTATCGTAAAGTAACTATTTTGAATCTTGACTTAACCAAAGATCGTCGTGTTTATTGTTAAAGGGTGATGGGGGATGTTCTGTAGGCCGTATTAGCAATTTCTTATAAAAGAGATAATACCTTTGGATGGTTGATCAATTATCGGAGATCTGCTCGATCTGCTTTTGAATTACGAAGATACCCCTATTACTTCTTTCTAACTTATATTACCCAACTATGAGTTAAGTACAGGAAAGTATGCTGGTGAACAAAAAGAATAAAGGAAGTTTTCAGTTTTCAAGTAATTGTACTAGATAATTATTACTTGCTTGACTTTTAGTTGAATTTCAAGACATTTTAATTTTCAAATGATTTTTCCGATATATATATATATATATATATATATATATATATATATATATATATATTTAATAATTTAGCACCATTTTTTGTTAGAAAATTGCTTTTTTTTCCTTCAAAAGCAAGTTTAAATTATGTTAAAATACTGAACATTTTTTATAAATTTTTGATTAAAAAAATATCATAAAAGTATCTCACTTTTGAAGAGCAATTCATTTTTATATTATTGCAACTAATAATATACAAACATCTTCCAATCTATGCATTATAACTATAAATTTGAACAAATTTATTGGGTTGTTCAGAAAATAATTTTTTCCCCACCTGGATTATAGTTTTTTGATGGTAAGAACCAACCATTTTATGAGGAAGGAATCAAACTAATAAAGAAGGATTGACAAAAGTTATTGGACTAGAATTGATATTATACAATTCAATAAAATATTTATTCGTTTTACATTTATCATTTTCATAAAAAATGAAATTACTTTCCAGCTATAAATAAAAAGGAGACAGATTGAGTTGCTTACATTTTGAAGTTGGCTTTGACAATTTTTCAGTTTCTTTTCGTGAACTCGGTTGTGCACCAGTAAGAAATTTTTGTATTTTTAATGTAATATGAAGGTGCAGCAACGATTCCATATCTATTGCTGTAGTGTGTAGATTATTATTAAAATATTCTTTTAAGGTTCGAAGCAGTATTCTGATTAAAAAGAATTCCCTTATTTACTTGCTTGCCTTTTACATCCTATAATTCATCTGCTTCCAAAAAAGTGGAAAGATGTTTATCTTTGTCAATATTAAGTTTACTTAACTCTTTAGTTGACAATCTCTCTCCAGTCATCCTTTGATGTCCCTCTTAATTTCGGACGCCAAAGATTAGCTTAAAAATAGCTAAAATCCGAAAAAATCCCTGTTATTGGCGCTCGTTCCTCTGTCCCATCCACCAGCAATGAAAGCCGATACTCTCAAGCGCCTGGTGTCTCGACGATGGAGGATTCTATGATATATAGCGATTTTTCTTCGGATTCTCGCACATTAATTGTCTCGAAAAAGTAAGATGATAACCCTACACCCCAAGAACTATTTCTTTCTTTCTTTCTTTTTCACTATGACCTTATGTTTTGACTGGCTTCGTTACCAGAGCGGGTGAGTCGTAAATTCGGTATGCTTTTACGTGTGAGAATTCGCGGACGATACAAGATCGTTTGTCGTCTGCGACAACTGCGGTAACTATAACGATCGTCATTTCCTTCTATATATATATGTGTTTGTGCGCGCTCGCTTGAATCTTTTTCTTTTTTTTCTATTTTTTTAGTTATATTTTCCGAAAAGTGATAAATGAGATGACCGTAAATTACTCCTTTTAATGTTTGTAGAGCATGGAAGTATTCAAGAAACGGAAGAGATAAATGAAGTTTTCTGTGGTAAAGGGTTATAATTTAAAATAAGATGTAACTATTTATCCTTTACATAAACAGAAATAAATTTAATTGTGATTTGCAGATATGAAAATTTCATGATGAGTTTAAAGTCAGATGACATCTTAATATGATATTCCTAAAAACATGCATTTCATTAGCATAAATTTCAACATTTTCTACTAGTTAAAATATTTTATAAAAAATAAAAGTTCATATAATATGATTTTCTTAATTGAAAACATGTTCTTAAAATTATTATTTAATAATATCACTAATTAGTTGCATTAAGAAATTTAAGTACATTCTAAATGTTCATCATATGTTCACTAAACTTTTTCCATTATAGCTTCCAGCTATAATAATTTGACCCATTTTAAAAAACGAGATTTTTAAGTATTGAATTCAAATATTAAGTTGATATTTTGTTGAATATTACCATAGAATCCTAGAAATGAGGCAAAAGATTTGAATTTCATACTTCGAATGAAGAAACAATATTCATTAGTTAAAATTAAATTCAGATTAAAATGTACCAAATTACAAATATTTTATTATTATAAATATGTGTCTACGTAATTCATGACTGACAATTGTGAAACTATATGCTACTCATAGTTGTTCGAGATACAAAATTGTGTATTTTAGAGTAAAATTTTATTGAGATTTAAATTATGGTTAATTTAGAAAAAATATAAGAATTTTAAAAATACAAAAGTTTAGGGTGGTAGGAAAAATGCTGAGAATCAAACAATTCCAAATAAAATTTCAGTATTCAACATTAAGATATCATTAAATTAGATTTAAAAAAAATCACTTTTTAAGGTGAGTTTCGATATTCGAGATAATTCCTTAAAATGAAGACATGTGCATTATATTACGCAAATAATTGTAAAGTATTAATTCTTAAATGGCGTCCAAATATAAGCCTTTATTATAATATTCTAAAAATATTAATTAAATTTAAGGGTTTTATACACTATACTTGAAATAAAGGCATATTAATTCTCAGAAATTAAACATTATTAAAGGTTAATATCTTTATAATTACCTTAAGCATTTAAAATATATATCCTCAAATAACGAAATACAATACAAGATAATCGTAATAAACTATTATAAACAGATATGATTGTGTTTGAAGCAATTTTAATTTGGATAATGTCACAAGGTATGGAAGAAAATATTTCCAATAATAATACAACATAATTTAATTCTTCTGATTAACTATTATTTAAATTAATTAAAGGAATGTAAACAAGTGTTCATTAAAAAAATTTCTCAGAAATGTGAAATTCTTATTCCTTATAATGACGTCAATTTTGTAAAGGGCTTTTTTCCCATGATATATCAGTACAATCTGAAAAGCTGACATTTTGTGTGTAATTACTATTTAAGCTAATAAAAGCATTTTCATGTTCTTAGTTGAAGTATTAGTAAAAATAATGAATTCATTATGCACTAATTTTTTAAATTAAAAAAATTATATTTATAAAGTTTTATTATAGTAATTATATCAATTAATATTTAAAGTGGTAATTAAATAGTTTGAACATTTGGTAATAATATTAAAAGTCTTTATTAATATCTCAAGATTTCTCATATAGTTTGCATAGATTGGAAATGAACAAAACCATAAAATTATACAATATTTTAAAAATAAATGTCTGGAGTCTAGTTTTTAGTTATATCGAATTTTTTTAAAGAGATACATATTTTGTATTAACAAACGACAAATATTTCTTTTGGGAAAAGATATATAAAAAAGATGAGAAAATTTATAAATACTATAATATATATACATGAGAAATGATATATATACATTAAATGAAAATAATATGTATACGTGAGGTTTCGACTTCATAAAAATAAGATTTCTTATATTTTTATCACAGTTTATTCATCTTATTTCTATTTTAACTCAATTTCCTTAGTAACTTCTTCATTCAAGGCTTATGTTATTGCTTAAAAGTGATTAAATAAAACATTAATATTCATTTTTTCTTTAGATTTTCAACAAATCACTTTTAATTTTGAAGTAAATATTTTGTAAGAAATATTCAGTTTTTTATGCTAACTATTTATAAGTACAATTACTTAGTTCTTCAAATTACGTTTATGTTTTAAGCGAAGTTATAACATTTTCATAACATGCAAAAATATTAAAACCTTTGCATGAAATATTGTTTTTTATTTTTATTTACACACAATGATTCACATAACTTTCAATTTATTTTTAAAATATATACTTATTCTTTTAAGATAAAATGTAAGCTACCACTAACTCAAAATATTCCATTTTTTCCCCTCTAATACATAATTTATATAAATTTAGGGTTAAAATCATTTTCAATGCTAGATACAGGTTTTTATTTTATTATATTTTTATCCACACATTATTTAGTTTACAATGAAAAAAATGACTCAAATTCTCTTAATTTGAAAAATTTAAATTTAGTATCATGCTTATAATAACGAACTTACTTTTTGTATTCTATAAACAGTAAATTTTATTAAAACTCATAATTAAACTTTCATACTTTTTCATTCAAAAATATAAAACATTTAACATAAAAAAATGAACGGAAATTTCAAGTATAATTAAATGATATAATTTTATGTATTTTATATAAAAAAAAGCTACATATATTATGTTTTTTATATAAAATATATCAAGATATAACCAAAATTTCTTTTGCTGTTATGTGTAATGTACATATTCGTACATCACACATATCAACAAAAAAAAACAAACATTGGTTATATGTGAGAAGGATTTTTTTCACTTCCTTCATTTAGAAAATATTAGAAAATGTAAAACAAAATCTTATTGGCTCCATCAATGAGTTAAAATTTAAAAATAGCTCAAAATCTTTACAAATTTCCAATAAATTTATTGCTAATATATTATTATTTATTATTAAAATAACACTTTTAGTTTAACTACTATTAAAACATACAGTTAATATTACATTATTAAAACACATAAGCTCTTAAAACCATAAATCCTTGAAAAAAGAAGAAATTTTAGATTCATACTTTAAATTCCATAAGCATTTTAGAAGCATAATAGTCGCAAATGTACTTAATTCTTAAAAATTTGGCGAAATCAATTTATTTAATGTAATGCATAATAATTACATTAATGTAATTATATATATATACATACTATTTTATTACATGATACCTTAATTACATAATACATTATTTTTATGTATAGGAAATTTTAGCTCAATATAATCTCAAAATATTCTCTCATTTTATACTATCATTTTACCATGCTTGCATATGAATCCATACTCTTAAATTTTCAGAAAAAGTTTCGAAACAAACTCTTGAATAATCTTGAGCGTTCTTTTTACACATCACTCATCTTTTGATAAGTAAAGGCTCTAAACTTTTGTCCGAGATATATATTTTTGGAATGACTTTTAACCATGTTAAATTTAATTTTATGATGTTTTATGTTATTTATGTTATGATACTAATGCTACTTTGAGATATTTTCAGAAAACTACTAAAATTCATGATATCCTTCTATGGTTTTTATCCCTAATATTCAAAAATAAATTGAATTTAAATCTGAGATGACTAAGATTTTATTATATTTCTAATTTTAAATTATAATAATAATCAAGGCTTTCAAAAAAATAAATGCCTTCTTAACTTAATTCTTACCTTTCTTCACCTATCTGAATTAACAAATGACAAATGGCAGAAGAAACATTTTTAGAAAGATAAACATAAAATATTCTTCCTTGAAGCTGCTAAAATAACGTTTATGTAAAATTGGTTGAGTTCAATCCCGAAACTTGAAATTAGTCTCGGGCTTTCATATTTTCTTTTTTTAACTCTCTTCATCCACCCTTTTACGATTCTCGAATCAAGACGATTCCCTCGATCTGTCAACACTTAATTTTTCAACAGCCAGGAACGGGCCGAGCATTAAAGTGCAAAAGGGAGGGGAAACATTTTTAGGGTTTTCTAACAAATCTTCGAACTTTTCAACGCTAGTCTCATCATTTTCGTAACTATAACCTCGCTGCTTTGTTTGTCGGTCTTCCTAAACCATAGCAATATAAACATCTCTCTATTTAGCTGCTATAGGCGAAACAGCTACAAAAAAAAATTGCAAGTTAAAATCTTTTTCTCTTCCTCCATCTAAAATAAAAATCTCATAAAAATCTTCAAACATCAACCAAGAATGGCGGAAGTGCGAGGAAGAGTTTTTATTTTTATGTTTCATTCCACCGTTTTACACTTTTTTTTCTTTCTGTGTATCTTTCTCTTACATTATTTTTTTTTTCTTCCGCTAAAAGTAGCGAGCAATATTTATCACTGAGTTTGTTGTTGAAGAAGACAGATGCAGATTGGTACAGAACATCAATTAGGAAAAGGCGGATTCATCGTGATTTGTGCACCGGGAGTTATTTTCTTAAATGGGGTGCTTTTTCTTCATTTTCTTTTCCCTTTTAAATTTCTTAGAAGTTGTGTTGACGAACTTAAGTGAATAGTTTACTTCGTTAATCAAGAGTTTGAAAATTGTTAGCTTTATATAAATGTCTATAAAACATGCTTTCTTGAGATGTTCCAATCTACTTTATTGTTATTTTCAATTTATTTTACTAAGATAATTTCACAGAATTTAATTAATTTATTGTACTTTAGATTTAATTACGTTACAATGTCGTTTTTTATATGATGTTACAATGATGTTTCCTGGAAAAATTTGGAACTATAATGTTAAACTCACTTCAGTAAATTGATTCCTTCTTTATCTTGTTAAAAAAATGCTTACTATGGAGTATATATACTGTAAAACTTTAAAAATTTTGCTCTCTGTTCAACCATGACAGAATTCATTCTAATTAAAAACCACATTTCACTATAAAAAGTTTAATATAAAAAGGCGAATATCTTTGAATTATATTATGATAAATATGCTTATATTTCATATCTAACTTTAGATTCTTTTTAAAAAACTAGACGATTAAAACGAATAGTATAAGTTTAATAAAATTTAAAATATATAAATTATCATCTCTAATTAAATTAACTATAACAATTCACACACAGAATGAAATAAATAAATTTCATCTAACAGATTAAATATTTTTTATTTTTTTGCCATTGATGATTAATTAGCAAATATGTATATCTTAAGCCGGTTAATTTAAAAATGGTTAGCATGTTCTGTATTTTTATGATATTGTGAGCATTAATGAAATTTAAAATTATTGCCTTTTTTTAATTCACAAATAATTGACATTTACTTTGTTTTGATATGAAATGAGTAGAGTTTCGTTTATTCATCGTGTACAATCCAAATCTCGTTATGTCGAATTTTTATGCTTCGAATTTTTCTTAGTGTCATTTTATTTTCCTGCAGACTAAATATGAAATAAATATAAAATAAAAATTTTAATTCATTGCGAATCGAAATCAAATTAAAATGCAAAATTTTTCAATCTCAGGACAGATATTTCGAATTTTTTCCAAAAATATAATTTAAATGAACAAAAAATTTCCCATTTTCTTATGTTATAAATGTAAAATTATGTGTACCTTTTGCTTAAACAAATTAGCAGTTATATCAAATTTTATTATGTATATGAGAGTTCTTTATTTAGAATATATTCCCCTTTCATTTGTAAACATTAGTTTTGGAAGTTCTTAAGAATTTTTAAAATTTGTCTTTTTTTTTTCTAGATGCGTTAAATTTTGTAATTTTCTATGATTCAAATTTTCAATATTTCGAGTACTTTCTTTACTTATTTAAGTTTTATTTGTTAAAACTTGACTCCCTGCAAAGTTTTTATTGAATAAATATTTTTGCTTTATTTTAAATACTTATAAATTACACAGTTTAAAAACAATGTAGAATATTATCTAAAATGTTTTTTTGAATTTAAATTCAATATATCTTTATTTTCATTGTTTGCTAAAAAAATTAATCCTGTGTTGAATCTATTCCTTTAAGAGTAAATTCTTATAATATATTCAATGAAAAGAAAGTATTGTATTACGAAAAATGTTCTCTATGCTTATGATTGGTCAAAAAGATCTTTTTTACGAAATATATTCCCGAATAATAGTTCTATTTCAAATAAAATGACTATGTTTTACGCTTTAATTTGACTTTAATAATTTAGTTCTCTTTTGTATATATTCCCTATTATTTAGTTTCAAATTAGAAAAATTTGTAATCTAGAAAGTTTACTTATACTCATGCTTTTATATTTATATTAATGTTAACGTTATTCTGAAATATAAAAACATTTCTACTTTTTAGTAATAGTGAAGGATTATTTATTGATAAGACTGTAAATTATTAATGAAACTTTTAAGGTGTTTTTAAAATAATAATATTATTATATAAATATAATTGCAATGCATACATTAAAAATTACTTTTTATAGTTTACATATTTTATAATGATTTTATAGTAAAAAAATAGTATTCTTATAATTGTTTAAATGCAATTTCTATAATTAAAATCTTTACTCAATACGTTAAAGTATAAATTTAAAAGGTAAAGTGCACTGAAATTATATTTTATATCAGCTATTTTCTTTTACTCAATTTAAAGCATAAATTTTTAAACTATAAATATAAAATAAAGTGCAAAGAAATTATTAAAATCTAATTTATACCAGTTATTTTCTTTTAGTTATTTGCATACAATATATTTAAAAATAATTCTGAATTAATGTGTATTATATCTAATAATAATTAAAATAAACTAGTGATATACAAAATGATCCAATCAAGCTTTTGCCATTTTTTAAAACTTCGAAAGAAATTCTAAAAATATAAAACTAGTTGAATTCTACGCTTAAACATTATAAATGTCAATTAAATGTTTTGAATTTTTTGTCATTTCTGTTATTCATAAATTTTATGTTTATTAACAAAGTGAAGAATAAATTTGACAACTACAATCAGATGATATTACATTCTCAAGTTATTTAAGTTTGGAAATAAATGTATGGTTCAGAAAGAGAAATTAATTTAGTCTCATAAACTTATACGTTTATATGTTTGCGTATTCTGATATAAGTATTTATATTACTTTGAGTTTTAGCATTAATACTTAAAAAAATGGTGTATTTCTTTATAATTATTATATAAAATACACTCACTATTTTTTGCTAGATAAAAGACTGCTTAAATTAATTTGTGAAAATGGAAAATGTTTTAATGAAGTGGAAAATGATTAAATCTTAAAGAATTTAAATTACTAACATAAGCACAGTTAATTTTAACAAAATTATTAAGAAAGGTGAAAAATAGCAACTGAAATACTTGGAAATAAAAACAATAATTTTAAAAACTATAAATATCTTTAACAGTTTTTTTCAACAGCTTTTCTTACAAACATTTATTTTACTTTTTTTAGAAATCAACTCCGCTAAACTTAGCAAAATCGTTAATTTTTAAAAAATGTTTTGTAAAATAAATAAATATGTATATATATGAAAAGCTGATATAATTACTTCTATTTGAAATTTAATTCTTAAGGATGCCAAAATATGTAAAATGGTTTTATTTGGTTATAGAAAGGAAATAAACTTACAAATGGAAATTTCATGTACAATTTTTATTGTACCTTTTAAAAAAGAGTAAAGAAGTCATTATATTCCTCTAATTTTATTTATTAAATTATATTTAAAATGCTAATCAAATGCCTAACACGTTTCGAAATATTATAATTTATGAAACAATGAATATATAAACAAACCTACGACATTTTTTCGCATATACATATCTTTATGAACGTTTCTGCAAGTGATTTCCTCAAATCTGAACACTTTTTTTTTTCTTTATCAATATAGTGATCACTTCTTAGAAAAATAGTGATTGAATCATATTTCTTAGGAAACCAAACAAGCTGATAGAAGACTGCAGAACTCTTTCTCTTTTAAAGATAAGTAAAAAAAAAATTGCTTGCAGTAAAAAAAGAAAAGCTTTGATGATATCTAAAGACCAGGATTACAGCTGCAATAAGCAATTTATTTACCCATATATGGTAGGAAATCGACTGCCGTCTTCTTACTTTCAGTTAGACTGAAAGCGAAATGTAGAAATCCTAACACTTAGGTCTAGAGGACCCATAATACTAATGAAAATTTTGTGGGACACCATCATTGTGCAAATCCGACACACCCGTGGGTGAAATTGTCACTTTCTACATTTGCATTATAACAAATTATTGTGATTTTAATTTTTAATACATGAAACAAAGTAAAAGTTTAAAATCAGAAATTAAGCTAATGGTATAATAATAAATTCAACTATATGAGTAAATGCAAACATTAAGAAATGGTCTGTCCATTAAAAGTAGCTATTTGGAAGGTCACTATTAAGAAAACCAATTTACTTCTCTGAGCTCGTGAGAGGATTATGAATGGAATGGATCTGATTGCTTATTTTTGATTATATTATCAAAATTTTTCTGAAGTCAACAGAATAAAACAAAGTGACTTCGTTAATTTGATCAACTTTTTGATTTTATAATGATTAAAGATGAAATTGTACTCATATGTCGTTGAAAAAGGTAAAAGAAAGTTTATGGTAATTTCAAAAATCATTTGAAATTCTTCTGTCAACAATAAGTTAATGAAGTTTTAAAAATTCTAAAATATTTGGCAACTTCTGCAAGCCTTGCGGCCCAAATGCTTAGAAACACTGATTCAAATATATCTCTTCATTGTCTTATGATTTTAGACATTTTATATATACCATATCTTTATCCTAAATAATAAACTTTTTTATCTTCTTTTTAAATTGTTTTATTTAATTAGATTTTTTATAAATCTTTTAAATCTGTCATAAAAATTATTAGCAAATCAAGCCCGTCAGCTTTCACAAACTATAGCACTTTGCGAAAAAATTACATTTATTATTTACTTAACTTTCTTCATAAGGTCCCACGTGTAGTTAAAAACAAATCGATTGAGGTGTAAAATGTTTTAAAATTCCTTTCAATTATACGAAGCTGTTAAATATTAAAATAGGGAGTTTTGTCAATTTCGCTAAAATTCATTTCCTATCGGTGGCGCATTGATACTGGTATAAGAATAGATTTAATAATGGCAAAAACAATACTTTTTTCCCCGAAATCGAAAAGAAAAAGCAGTAAATATCGTTATAATTTTTAAGAATTTACATTACGGTGATGTAACATGTGGTAATGAAGATTGTATTAAAAATTTTAAATATATTTTTCTATTCAAAGTGGTTACGTATTGATGATAATTTTTGAACAAGAGAAAACACCCTCCTTTCTTGAATCGAGAAAATTTATATATGGGAAGGCTACATCCCTTTAAATAATGGTATCTTGGCATAATCAACTTTATATAATTCAAATCAGTACTAACTATGTTTCAATTCCAAACTTCAAAATTAAAATTTCGACACGAAATGCAGTTCTTATTTTAGAGGGAGAGACCAACGTCGTGATATAAGTTGCATTCGATTCCATACAGTGTATTAGAATGAAACAAATTTAAAAATTTAAGTTTCTTATGGAGAATTTGAAGGACGTAATAATTTTTTTTTTAAATGTTTAAGAGCTTTAGTCATATTTGCAAATTTTTAATATTTTTGTAAAAAAGAACAGTTATTTGCCTTCTGTTAATTTCCGAATTAGAAACTGTCGAATTTAACTTATTTGAACATATTACTATTATAAACCTATATATGTGTAAGTATTTATGTATTACTATATTATATATAAGCATATAAATTATTTTATATGGCTTAATAATTAGCTTTAATAATTTAATCAGTTTTATTAAGTTGCTTGAAATATAATTATATGAATGTGAAACAAAACTTATAGTTACTGTAAAATATATCTTATTAAAAAAATATCGTAAGTATTACTATGTTCTCTAGTTTCCATCTAAAATTTTAGGTGCTTTATCTTACATTTTTTGCTAATATTAATTCCAAGCTAAAAAAAATAAGCAAATACAAATACTGTGAATTTTCAAAATAATTAATTTTGTTAGTAGAACTATGAAAACAGTTTAAGAATAGCTGCAGATTTTTATAACATTAATTCATAACTATTGTCTTGACTTAATTTGCTAACATTATCTTGATAAAAAAATGCAACCATAAAAATCATTTAAAATACTATAGATAAGGAAAATATTTCAAAGAACATTATGTAGTTTTCATGTTGCATAGTGTAGTTTTTCATGTTAAATAAAAAACTACATTATATTCAATTTATTTTATGCAAAAATTTTTTTTATTATTTCTGAAAGAAACTTTTTTGAGGTATATGTAATAGTCAATAAAAAGCAAATAAAGCAAAAAACTAACAATTCACGATTTCACTTTAAAATTTTTTTAATTAATTGTAGAACTCTTCTGATTTAATATTGCATTCTAGTTAAGGTAATATATAAATTTTAATTGTAGAAATTAAATTTTCTATTTTGCTAGTATTCATAAAAAATAATTCTGAAAAAATATAGAAATCATAACAAAGCAACCAATTTTTAATTTCATATTCAAAGTCTTATGAAAAAATATATTTTTCACACTTTTGTATAGATTTAACTAATACGTTTAAAAACTTACTGGAAAAATTAAAACCTTATATCAAATGAATTTTTATAAATATCACACATTTTAAATAATCATAGACACAAATTTTTTTCTGTCTTTTAATTTTATTCACTTAATGTTTCTGCTGATTCCAGTTTTAAAATTCAGTATTAAATTTAATATTTTTAAAATTATAATATTATCAAATTTAAAAAATTAGAATATTTTTAAGCAACAACAATAAATAATATGAAGAAGTAGTGAATGCACATTTTTAAATTTATTTGCATTTTTAACAAAATCTCATTTTAATGTTATTAATTTACTCTTTTCATTTACATACTTATTTATTTATGTAATTATGTATATTATTCCGTCGGCCATTTCCATCATATATATATATATCACCAAATATAGTTTAACCCGATTACTTCTTACTACTAAGCTAAAATGTCTCAAATTTTAATTTTTTTTTAAAAAACTTGAGGGTGGGATAGACAATTATTTTTATGCCTCCATTAAAAGAAATATAATAAAAATTTATTTTTAATTTATATTCTCATATCTATACCAACGCAATTGCAGAAAACGTTATCCCAAATTTAAAATTTCACGTGTTTTGAATATGAAAAATACCAAATGTGAGACGATATGAAATTATCAGGCAGTGAGCTCACTACATAGCAGCTCGACTCTCTTTTTTTTTTTTTCGAGGAAAAAATTCACATGATAATACGGAACTATCTAAAAGCATTTTTTAGGAACAAAAGTTTTCACTTCAAGCTTCTGACAAAGTTATAAATCGAAGAGATTTACATGCTTGGCACACATTCTAGGATCCGCGTGTTCGTACCTGACAACAATGTGAAAATGTACGAATTGTCTCAAGCACCTTGTTGCTGATAGGAAGAGTCAGAGCCTCGAGGGCTCAATTTCGCTCTTGGAATAAGGCGGTTTCTAAAAGAAGATCGTGATGATGCGACTGACTTATTTGCGAACTGATGACAGGAATCAGTCTTGGCTCCAACGCCCGCATCAACCCGAGGATTACGTGACTACGGAATTTGTCATTGCGAGGTTTATTTTATTGTTTTTTAGTCTATTTATTTTCTAATGTGTTGTCGGCCGCTTTCAGGCCAGTTATATTTCAAGTTTTTTGATGGAAAACAAAACAGCATTCCAACCACGGCCTCGTCTTGCTGAGGTGGACCTGTGACGTTCGACAAGATCGCAAGCGACACCGCGGCAAAACTTTGTGGGGATGTTTTCGTCACAGGGCATAATTTGTGGGTAAGAAATTATCGTACAACGTCTTTCCGAAATATTTTTTATTCTTTCAGTTGAAAGATTAACAAATGTGCCTTAAGTTGCAAGCAGATTTCTCATTTCCTATTCATGTGCCAGCAATATTTAAACTTGTAATTCCCCATTAGCACTTCTTAAAAATCTTAAGTCATTGAATCGGCTGTATTAAATAAATCTTTTCACTAATATTAATCTCAATCATTGAGTATTGAAATTGATGTTATTCAAGTTAGGAGAAGATTTTCTAAATTTAATGAATTTTGTTATAAAACTACATGGTTCTATTGTGCAAACCAATATCTCTTAAAGTTGTATTTTAATAGATAAAATGAGCATTTTTTTCAAATTTCCCATGCGAGAAGATTTGCACACTTCAAACTTTAAATTTAAATTTATCTTAAGGCATTAAATTTTTCTTTCATCACAAAAATCTAAAAAATATTTCCGCTGTAAGATGTATACCTAAAGGTAATACTTTTTTTGCCATTTATTACAATAATTAATTTTTTTAATTTGCTTTACTATGTGAATCACTATTTTCAATGACATATTAACATCTTCGTTAATATCAGTATAAGAATTCAGTCAAACAAGATAAATATTTTATTGTTTCCTAATAAAAAAAAAAAGTATTTTCCTCGTTTTTTAAAATTTTTAGAATTTCCGATTTTTTAATTTATAAAATATATTTACACAAATATTTCAATTTTTCCCTTTTGTGTAATAAATTCGTAAATAAACAAGTTATAGAAAATAAAATTTGTTTCTTGAAAAGAAATATTGCCATAAATAAACAGTATTCAAGTCTTTCACTTGTTAACATCAATATGAAAAGTTAATGCATCTGTAAGATAGTAATTTCATGTCTTGTTTATTATCAGTTTAAGTAAAATAACGTACATAAACATTAAGTAATTGAAATAAATCAATAATACTAACCTATATTCAATGAATACTATAAGACGATGAATAATTTATGATTTGTATTGCCGATTAATGTATATTTTGAAGATATATATAATCATTAGTTTAAGTCAAAAGTTTTTTTATTGTGTGATAACTAAATTAATGTGATAAAGAAATGTACCACATAAATCATCAATATACTCTCCATCTTAGTCTTATGATAAGACTTTCTTAAGGATGAAAGATATTAATAATATTAATATCTTTCGCCCTTAAAAAAGAATTATCCAAGATCTAGTGTGAATAGCAAGAAATGGATGTTAAATTTATTTTTTATAAAAATATATGGTTGGGGATTATTGGGTATCGTCCCTTGCTTAAAAATATGAAGTTTTTTTGATAAACAATAGAAGATATATCGCTTTGAGATAATAGACACTCCTCTACACAGTGTTGAAGAATATAAGATTTTATTTTTATCCCTATAAAAATTAGAAAATTCAGAGCACAAACTAAATTAGTTTTGAAATGGAGAAAAAGTAAATTTAAATTTTTTGTTCTTCATGAAAAAAATTGTAGACTTTTTGCGCTTTTGAATTTTCAAAACCTACAAGTAGATCCTTGATTAAAACTTATAATTATCTTCAACAAGGGTAAAAATTACTTGAACAAAATTATTTTATTTACGCTGAACTTTCATTAAGCCTATAATGATATTTAAAAGTTGATTTATTACTTATCTTTTCACTAATTAAATTAAATATTAATTTATGCATTTCAGTGACTAATGAATTCAATATCATTATATTCAATATTTAACTCTGAATAGCTTAATTTCATGTTCAATAAATATGAACCTTTATTTATAAAATACAATTTTCTTATAAAATTATTAATTTATAATACTATTCGACGCATACTAGTAAGTGTAACACTCTCTTTATTTTTTTTTAAGTATTTTTAAAATATACTTTATTTACTCATTTGATTGTTATTTTCAGTAATTGTAAATTTCAAATTACAAATCGTAGCAACTGCTAAAATAAAGGGGGAATCAATGGAAAGAATTAAGAAATTTTAATAAGAGTAATTCAAGTTACATGAAATAAAGCAAAACAGTTTCCTTACTGATTGGATAATTTATATTAACATACTTTTCTTGTTCATAACGAAATGTATAACACTTTCCTATAAATTTGTTGCGATACCTTAAATCAGTGAAAAAATTCTGTTCATGTTTTATTAAAAAATAAAAAACTTAACAAAATCATCATTTAATAGTTACCAACATAAATCTTTCATCGATTAAATATTCTGTAATTACTTCAACAGTTAAAAATTCTCTGCTTATATCAATTCTACTTTATAATTTCTTGTCATATTACCTAAGTGTTTTAGCAATGAGTAATTAAACGCTCGCAATTTTTCATTTACTATTAAGGAGTTGTGTTTTTCCAATGAAGTGCAACTCTTAAATAATCCCTTATATGAAAATATCCAAGAATATGTATCGGAATTCGGAAGCTATTTAGACAAATATTCCAAAGGGAAAATTTTATGTGTAGAAGAGGAAGGGATGGTGACAGCTAGAATAAATGCTGTACACCTAGATACAAGTGCATGTCAAGGAGCATTAACGCATGACTCAGTCTCTGCACCAGGGAGTGAATCTGGGTTATAAATCCCTGCAACATCAGTAAATGACTGTTCACACAAGCAGGACTTGAAAGCGAAAGATTTATACGACTTGCTAGTGCACTTGAAGTACTTGAGAAGTGAAAGTTGGAGGAATTGATAATGCGGAAGAAGAAAGTGACCTCGGTAATGTCACCAAAAAGAACACCCAAGTCGGTGGGCTTCCCATATACAAAGAAAATCACAGGGGGAAACTTTTCATCAGTTTTCAAGTTCAAGGGAGAGAATTCACCTTAGTGAATTTTTCAGACATTAGAAATCTTAAGTATTTTTATCCATGAAAATAAACTCACAAACGACTAAATCATGTTGTTAAATATATGCTGTAGAATTAAATTCACAACTATAATGTTCTATATATACTTTTTTTAGATTTTCCACTGTGAATAATTTTTAAGAATCTTTGAAGTGAGAATGATTTTTCATTTTATACGTTGCTCATCAATATCTGATATTTAATTTGTCTATCCTTTACATGTGTATCATGGTTTTATAAAGAAAATGGAAAATGAGGTATGCCTATCTTTTATAATTCAAGAATATCACAGCTCAAAATTATTAGTGATTGTCAGGACTGGGAAAATAACTATTTGGAATTAAAGTTTAATACTTGTATTCAAAAACTTAAGACTGTAAATTAGCATGATCCTTCTTTTAAATGAGGAATTTTTTTTATTTGTACATTACATAGTAGGTAATATATACTACTGAATTTAAAATGCAAAATTAATTAGCATAAATCTTATATTTTTTTTACTTTAATATTTTAAAATTTGATAACATGATGTAATAAATAAAATTAAAGAAATTTATGGAAAAAAAATGATTTTTCAAATAAACAAGAAATTGATATTTATTAATTTAATAACGAGCCTATTTTAAAATTGATTATACATTATAAGTCTGTTGATACTTTTTTTTATAAAAAAATATCATCCAAATGTTGAAAATTCCAGCATTGATAGCAACAGATGCATTTTCATATACCTCCCTTACTAGTTTATATAAATGTATAAAGCTTCTGCGAGTGAAAAAAAGAATAATGAAACTAACCATTATTTTGAATCTAATTCTTTTTGAAAATCATTAAAGGAAAATCAAATTCGAGCACATGAAACTTCAAAGTATCACATTAATAAACAAATTGCATTGTTGAAATTCCTCAAATATATTTAAACAAAATAGGTGAGGGGGCGCCAGCAGAGAGCAGCAGCGTTGCCTAAAAGATTAAAAAGAGGGATGGAGTTGCGATGAGGTTTTTGTTGGTTCACTTGAGTTGTAAAAACTGCTGGTTGATGGACCGCGTGCGCTCTGTCTGTCAGCGATCTCTCCCTCCCTCCCTCACAACAGCTTGATTTAGACGGCACTGATTTTTTAAGAACCCTCTCTATTTGGAAGTTTGCGTTTCTTTTTATAGGGGTGGGAGGGCACAGAACTTTCTGAAATATGCTGTTTGGTATGCGTCCTGACCGATAGTTACACCTTGTACATGTCGAAAGGAAGTACAATGAGTCTTGAAATTTAGAACATGCAAAAATGATTTTTTTAAGAAAGAGAAAATTTTGCGTTTTTATTTTTCGTATTTATTGAAACAAGATGATATTATAAAGGTGATTTTTCTTTTATAATTGATTCCATTTTAATAAAAATGTATTAATCCGAAATAAAACCATTTTTTTAAATATCATTTAAGTTGAATGTTTCATTTCGACTTTGTTATTTTCAAATTTCATTACTAAATTATTTATTATTAAAGATTATTTTTCGATTGTTCTTTATAATGAAAAACTAAGATGTACGATACTAATTTTTAATTTTTGAAAAGGTATTTTCAAACTAGTTAAATAATTTTTCTTTTCTCCATTATTCTGTTAAGATTTGTTGATCTTCTCTGAACAACCATTTTCAATCGTGATTCTTTCCAAATTTAGACCAACTTGGCCGCCATTTTATATTTGCGGAAATAAATTATGTTACTTCTTAAATCATAGGGATTTATTTTTATTTCAGCATGATAATATCCTGAGAATGAAATTATTTTTAATGTAACTCTGTTTACAAGTAATTAATGAAAGAAAACATTAATTTCATGACTATGACTGTGTTGAGAATGAAAATAATAATGAGAGATATGACGTTCCCCCCCCTTTCCATTAGTTTTTTATTAGCACAAGTTAATCATTAATTTGCTCAAGTACATGTAAAATGTCTGCTTCTTCTTTTGACCAGTTCAATGGCTTATCATTTTCTATAGACGATTTTTAAGCTAACGAATTTCTCCGAAAAATTTTTAAAAATATGCTTAAGAATGCTTTTATTTTGACAACTTTGATTTGAAAATATTATTTTAATTTGAATAAGAAAAGTACTAAAATAAAAGAAAAAGAGCTTTTCTGAACTTTTCAGTCAACAATAATTTGAAGTACATTTGACACATCAAAATACTTATAAAATAATATTTCAAATTATTATTTGGAATATTTTGAAATGAAATAATATATATTAAGAGAGCATATTTCAAAGAAAAGCAATTAATCATAAAATAAGGAAATAATCCAAGAAAAGAAAAAAAATTATCTAGGTATTTTGTTTTTACCATGATATCTTTAGATTAAACATCAATTTCTATTGATCAGCCAAAAAAAAGTGATTCATTGTTTTTTAAGTAAAAATTAATGTTTCAGTTTTATTCATGTTCAACTGTTACTTAATATTGTGATTGCAATAGTTTTTTCATATAATTGTTTTCACATAAAATTAAGTATATTAAACCATATTTAATATTTTTCCTGAAAAAATTAACAACATTTTGAAGTTTTTTTTGTAACGGAAACTAACTTATAAAATGCCAGATGTTGATCTAATTTGATATACTTAATATGTTTGAAAATTTTTACAATATTATACTGAAAATTCTAAATCAAGCTTCCAAAAATTAAATATTCAATTTTTCTTGCCGCTGTAAAGCATATAAATTTATTTTAATTTTCATCTATGGGAATAACTTTCTCTTAAAATAGTAAATAATTACCAATCTTACGTATTTCAATTAATGACCATTCAGAAAAGTTTAAATAACATTTCCTTAAACTAAATCACATATTCTAGTAATTAATAATTTATTTCCAGCACGGTGTTAAAAATACTGAATGTTAATTTTTATCACTACACCGCTTATCATTTCTAAAAGTGAAAAAGAAAAGTGATTTGCATGCTAAATCGTATTTTCTATGTTTTCCATAGTTATTATATCTTAACTCTAGACGAAGGAAAATGTGAGCCAAACATCCTATCTCCTCCCCTTGACAGGACTTATCTTCGTGGTAGGAGCCACGCGCGAAAGGCTTGTTGGTGGTGGATTGATGGCTGTCCATAGGCACTCAAGCAAAGAAGACTTCGTCGCCAATAAAAGCAGCGCTAAATCATGGTTACGAGGAAGATTAGATTATTAGACTTGCTTATAAGAAGACAGACCTCTTCAGATAGTTTCGATTCTACTCCGCTTACTGAAATTCTTCTAGGAAAAACTGGATGCTTCTAATTATTTCCTTAATAACAGTGCAGAAAAATTATGATTTTTGATATTGATAATTTTTTTCATTTGATAATTTTAATATACATATATTAATTTAATGCATATATATAT
>JAPDSC010083114.1:0-10042 GCA_026290005.1 Latrodectus geometricus | reverse complement strand
AAAGTTTCCAAGCGATAAAATAACATTTGAGCGTCAATTATAAATAACTGATAAAGCATACTTAACATATTACTGCCGCCCAGCCTGTCTAGTGATTGGCGTACCTGACTACAGATGGGTGGGACCTGGGTTCGAATCCTGGCTCGGGCATGGATGTACTTTCTCTCTCTTTCTTGTCTTTGTCCTTTCTTTGTGTGTGAATGGATGCCTACCCTATAAACGGGTACCCCATATTGCCAGCCTGGCTGGCACACAACAACAACAACATATTATTGAAGTTTATGAAGTCAAAAGTTAAGTGAAATGTTCCATGATAAAAAATAGCTTTAAGAATAAGATCAATAGAATATTAAAAATTAAATTATTTTGTTTTAAGTGCATTTTACTATAAATTCTGAAACATTCGAAATATTTCCTTCAGAAGTGGGCACAAGATAGGGAATACTTTGGAGTTAGATTTTAAATATACAACATGGACAAAAATATTTTAAATATACAACATGGACAATTGAAATAAAACAAAAACTCAAAATGAAAATTATTTAATTCAGTGACTAACAGATATTAGGAAGGAACTTAGGGTGTTGGTTTCTAATAAGCTCTAAAAAATATATTTCATGTTTTGAAATTTTGTTAGTAAAATAATATTTTATTATGTTATTATTTTTTTTTGTTTAATTATGTTATTATGTTTAATTTTGTTAATAAAAAATATTTTATTATGTGTTATCTTATATTTTATAAAAGCCGTTATTTTTTTCCCATCGTTACTGTAGAAAATACCCAATTACATCTGTAATCTTCAGTGCTGAGTCAGTTTTCTGGAGAATTATCGCCCGTATTAAAATTTTCTCTTACCGCACAATTCACATGAATAAAAACTAATTTATATCTGAAACAAGAACATCAAAAGTTAACACCCTTCTTCATAAGCTATTTGTTTTGAATTTAAATAATTTTCTACAAAACACTGGTTTATTAAACGAAATAGTAAAAATTCATGAATTGCAGTTAAATAGCAATAAGTTATTTGAAAATGAAAATGTATAAATTTACTATAAAAAGTATTTGATTTTTATTGGTTCATTTTCATTTATTTTTTACTACGTTTGCATTTAATTTTTTTATACTTTAGAACTTAGTTTGGCATGATTATCCACCAAATCATGATATGATAAATAAAAAACCGTTTTGATGTTACATTGAAAATACAAAAACCGTTTTGATGTTACATTGAATATACAAAAACCGTTTTGATGTTACATTGAAAACAGTAGAGGAGATATGGTAGTTACAAATTATAGTTGAGTAATTCCTACTTGGTCGTAATTTTGATATTATTGTAATAGTGGGCGCCATGGAAATTAAGCAATATCATTTATGAACTGCGTTGGTTATAAAAAATAAAGATAAACATATTAATAATTAAAGATAATAAAATAAATAAAGATATAAATAAAAAAAATTTATTCATATTTTTAGAGAAACAGAAGACTTTCATGTTTTTTATTAACCTCATAAATGCATGCCTGGTCTTAAAAAGTATGAAAAAAATGTAGAACTAATTTCTTTTAAAATGCTTTCCTGCGATATAATAATGAATATTATTTTAATTCTTCCAAAAAAGATAAATATATTAAATTAGTTTCCACGCAGAAGAAAGGAGATTTCTCCTCCTTTCATTGCAACTGAAATATGTAAACGTAATAAATTATTAAAATGACATTTGTTTATTGTTGTATTCCAGAAGTAGCATATCTTTTTGAAAAGAATGGCGCCATCTGAAAAACACATTCTTTTAAGTGTCTTTACATATTTTTATATTAATGAAGACTGTGGCAGTGAATCTTGCAAACCTTTTCCCTTTAAATGCCGGAAAAAAGCAAAAATAAATAATTCAGAGAATCCAATGATTATAGCTTATATACGGGATCTAACATTTTTTTAATTGGGAAATCTGTTGATATTAAGTTTAAACGGAATATAATTTCGTTAAGGAGAAAATAGTTTGGATTTGACTCTGCTGTGGGATCTTGGGAAAAGTCAAATGGAATTAAAAATCGATGACGTCAGCGCAATACTTGAGATATTTGTTGTAAATTATGACAAGCGTCTAGAAACTGAGAATCTGAAAGAGTGACGTCACATACATACGCGAATATTAGAAAAAGAAAAAATCAAATATCGCCATCTAGTGGGGGCGGGGAAATGTGAGATAAACGTTTAAAATGTCTCATCTGAAGAAAAAGAGGTGCTTTGTAAAACTATTAATTATTATTTTTACATACATGTAATTATTTTTATTAAATTTTATATAAAATAATCTGATTTAAAGATTATAATGCAGAATGTTAAACGTTTTTTACATCAGCTAGTTTAAATTTTATTTTCATGAAAAATTCTTTGATTTAAGAAAAGTACCAATTTTTATTATTTGTTTTAGTAGATATAATTATATACTAATACAAAGTTGTGCATGTCTTTTTAAATTTTATTTGTGTTTGGTCATTCTTCATTAGGTGTCATTGAAAAAAATGTTCGAAGATTTTTTAAGGAACATAAATAATTATTTTAAGCAACAAATTCTGTATATTAGTTATGAAAAAATATTCTTAATCATCTTTCGTGGATATTTAATTTCTTAATAAACTTAGGAATTAAAAATCCAAGAAGATGTTTAAGAATATTTTTCATTCAAAAAATCAATAATTATAATTTCTTTAGCAAACAAATGATCATATTGTGTACTTTTTGTAAAAAATATTAATGGTAAAATATAATTGTTTATAAATTTTACTCTCTCATATTAATAATTTATTAATTTGCTTTGATTTAACTAAGTGTGAAGCATTAGAAAAGAGAATTTTTTTAAGTGGCATGGAAGTTGTATCTTAGCAATCACTTTCTTAATAATGTTTTCATTATGATTAAATAAAAGTGTTTCTTAATAAACATCGCTTTTCTATTTTTGACAATTAAGCTGACAAATGTTTACCTTATTGACTTTCATGATACACACATTATTGTTAAAATATAGTTTTTTGTTCCTTCTATGTTGGAATTGTTTTACACAATGTATGTTGGAATTGTTTTTGTTCCTTCTATGTTGGAATTGTGCATATTCTTAGTACTTCTTCATTTTATTGTAGTTTTAATTATTCTGATCAAATTAAAAGAAATAATTTTAAGCTGGAATATTCTTGTAAGAAAATCTTGTAGCCACTATTAGATTTGAAAATATTGCAATGTTCCTTAATGATAACTAGGCTTTATATTTAAAAAAGTGTATTAATTAATTACATGGTTAAAAAATGTTAAATGTCTTTTAAATTATTTTTCATAAAAATTGGATTTTCAGCAGTTACACACAAAATAAAAGTGTTGACTACCTACATTATTTTTTTTACTTCCTCCAGTCTTTGATGAAATGTGAATTCGTTTCGTTTTCTAAATTTCCTTTAAACTTTTCGAATTCTTCAAGTGAATTGAACTCTAAATCCTCATATTCAAGAGTAATGTTATGTTCATTACACACATGAATTTATTTCTTCCTTTTTAGCACAGAAATCACATAAACTACATTTCATATCCATCATTTGAAAATAGCGGTAAAAAAAGAAATTTTCTCTCATTTACACACTTTTTTCCTCACTAGATGACGCTATTTGTTTTTTTCTAAAATTCGCGTAGTGTGTGTGACGTCACTCTTTCAGATTCTCAGTTTCTAGATGCTTGTTAAATTATGGTACTGTGGCGTTTCACCTATTTGTAGTAAGAAACTTCCCAGATAAAACAGAGCTCGCGTTCTCCCGAATTGGCGCCAAATTGCACATATGGTATACAAATACCGTTTTGATTCAAGTGGATATCGAATCCAAACATGGAAAAACGAAAGCTCAAAACTGAAGAATAACTTACCATCAAAAAAAGAACAAAAAAAAAAATTATTCAGGCGAAATCAAAGGATGTGAAAAACGGTCTAGTATTATTTGAGGGAAAAACATTTCGATTTTGTTTTTAAAATTAAAAATGGTAAAATGATAATTCCTTTTTAGCATAATTATTCTAGAGACATTCAGTTAAAAGTAAACCAGTGTCTGATTAGGGGAACCGATGTATCGCAGGATTGGGATTTAAATTCTCTCTATATATATTTTCCCTTTAATAATTTTTGTAAATCAACTAAAGATACAGGATAAATAAGGACAAATGCGTAATTAAAATAGATGGTATTAAATTTGATTCAACTATTTCTTAAGATAAATAGTTGGAAATAGTGCAAATAATTAATGATTATAGGTATTGTTTTGCATTCAATATGAGATGTACTACATTGACTTAAGATGGAAATGAATGCAGTTACAGGAAGCAAACCAGTTTGCTTTCTTCCCTGTAAAACAAATGCAGCTAAGAAAAACTCTATTAAGAATGTCGTTAAACATTGCAAAGAAAACAAAATTGTTTCCGAAAGAAGATACCTTATGCCAGTCCGGTATTGTTAGTTCGTAACAAAAACTAGTGAGGATAGATTTGTAGATTACAGAAATTTAATTAATCAGACAGTTGAAGATAAATTCTCTTTACCAAGAATTCTTGATTTATTAGAATGTCAAGTTGAATGTTATTTTTTACGACATGAGATTTAGTTCATGGTTATTTTGAAATGCAGAGAAAATTAAATTACTAACTGCTTTCATTACCCTAGGTCAGTTTGAATAAAATTTGATTTGGCAATTGCAATTTCAGAATTTTAGAGAGTAATGTATCCAGTATTGGGACTATTGTTAAATAAAAAAGTTTTGTGCTATTTCGGTGTCATTTTAATACTCGCTAAGAACTCAACCGATATGGTTGAACGAGTAAAAGAGGTTTTTAAGAGATTATATATATATATATATATATATATATATAAGATCTGCTAATTTCACTTTAAAATTATCAAAAGGTAGAAGAAAAGAATTATTCTTTTTACGATTCATTGTTAATGGAAAAAGAATATAGGAATGAGAAAAGTTAGATCAATAAAAGAATTTTTAACTCCTAACAATATTCATGACATTCGTAGACTTTTAGGTTTAACTGGTTATTTTCAGAGATTTGTGGAAAAATTTTGCTCGGAAAGCAGAACCTTTATCATGATTCTTGCAAAAAAATGGGAAGAGGAGCAAGAACAGTCATTTCGATTACTGTGCCTCACAGAGCAACCTGTGTTAGCTCATAATGACCAATAAATCTATAACGGAAGTACACTGCGATGATAGTTCTAGAGGTTTAGCAAGCATGCTTCTACAACGGGGGTGGCCAAACTTTTGGGATCCGGGGTCTACTCCACATTTAAAATATCAATGGCAGAGCTAAATTAACGTACATATTTATTTTCGGCAACAAGAAAAAATGGTAAATTATGTAATTTTTCTAAAAAAAAAATCTTAATATTTACAAAATAAAAATTTACTGACGAAAATAATCAGAGTATTCATATATCAAAAACTGACCATCCTATTCACTTCGCTTAGCTGAAATTTGGCACTGTATATCTGCGACAAGTTTATCATATTGTGGCTGGTACGAGCTTATTGCAATGCGTAAACACGAAATTAAATGTTCATCTGTTAAATGCGACCCATGTTTGTTTTTTGTTCATGGTTGAAAAAGCAGATTCGCAAAGATACCTCGATCCAAACTATGATTTCAAATACAAAATCAATTTGTGTAAATATTTGGAAACGTTTCCTCAGAAATTAATTTCCAAAAATCAGTATCGCTAAATATAATCTGAATTTAAGAAATATATCGCATCTTAATTTAATACTTTCTTCCTCGACCGTGACTGATGTGATATCTATTAAATGTCCTATTTTTTCAGATACTCCATCAATGTTGACATTTTCATTAAATGGGGAAATATCATAAAATTGAGTATTTGTTTCAACCTAATTAAGTCAGCAAATCTCCTTTCAAATTCTTCGAACAAAACTAGTAAGTATTAAGCGAAATCTTGGAAGTCTAGGTTTGGATTTTGGATGCACTTTTCCTCCATGTTTTTGAAGTTTCTCAATTCATGTTTTCTTAATTGAGATGCATACCTTTCTATAGTTTTTTTCAATGTTTTAATCGCGCTCATCATGTCCGTTTTAGGTTTTAAATCGTAAACCTTTAATCATAAATCTTTGTACGGTTTGTTTTGATTTTTAAAGCGTAGACTGTAGTAAATTTTTAAATAATTCATTGATTGTATGTCATAAGTCATAAATTAAATTGTTAATATCCGAGGTCAATATCGGGATGGTCACGTGGACTACCTAAAATGTCTTCGCCGTCGACGTCTTGTCCACCCCTGTTCTACAATATGGATCGGTCAATAAATGGCAGTTAGTTTGCTATGTGAGCAAAAAAGACTGAAATCAAAAAGGAATATCATTTAAGCAAGCTCGAATTAATGGTCATTGTGTGGACTCTCGAAAGATTAAGATAATAGTCATTAGGTATAAAATTCAAAATAATGACAAATTGTTAAGCAATGATGTACATGAATTCAGGGAAAACAAAATATCTTCAGGTTGCAAGGTGGTGTGATTTAATTGAAGAATTTGATTTTGATGTAGAACATTGGATTGGAAAGGAAATGACTCATGCTGATGCAACAAACTCCAATTTGGGAATCAGTAAGCGCTGCTCGACGATAAATTAGAAGTTTTCATGACTTTGAGTGAAGAAGATCAAATATTGATGATCAAGAAATGCGAAAATTGATAGAAATAGTTAAGAAAAGGAGTTAAGATATAATGTAAGATGACAAACAGCTTATAAGAAATTATATCTTTAAAAAAATTAATTATTTAGGTGCATAGATAATAGTAAAATTTCTCTGTTATTCCAAAGAATAAGAGGAAGTAATTATAAATTCTATGATCTTATGGGACATATTTTTCTGTTGATATAACTGAAAAGAGTTATATATTGGTTTCCTAATATAAAGCGCGATGTACGAAGGCATGTTTCGAATTGTTTTGAATGTTTGATGGACAAAATGACTGCTGGGAAACAACATGGTTAATTAAGTCAAATTAATGCAGATCAAAGACTTTTGCTATTATACATGTGATCTTTTGTTAAGAATTCTAAAGGTAACCATGAACTTTTGACCATGATAAATGATTTCACAAGATTTATCCAATTGACTCCAGTGAAAAGTACATCAAGGTCCCATGTAGTGAAGGTTCTAAAAAAGCTCTGATGCTTATGATCTACTTGAAAAAATAATAACCTATTGATGAACTTGTTTCACTGCGCATGCATTTCAACAATATCGTACTGAAAATGAAATTCGTCATACACTCAGTTGTGCGAAGCGACCATGTTCAAACGGAATCGTTAAAAAAACTAACGAAGCAATTTTGTCCATCTTAACAAATGGTATGGAAGATCAAAATCATAAAGATTGGGTCTCTAAAATACATGAAACTGAGGGAAACTTGAATAGATTTGTAGGCATATCAACGAACAAGGCTCCATTTGGAATCTTCCAATGTTATTCCCCGCTATTCAATGTAGGAATTTTTATAAAGTTAACGTATGAAGAAGCTCCGATTTTGAAATATTCATTTATAATGTAGGAAGAACCTCGAAAAAAAATGGAAGAAAGTTAACAAAAAAATGAAGGAGTTTTATTATCAGAAAAGATATATTATAATGTTTGAAAGAGGAGAGATTGTCGTAATGATAAGAGCTTCACAATCAACCAACGAAGACGCAACAACATCGAGGCCCTCTTACTGTTACTAAGTATTGCCGAACGACATCTACCATTCAGCTCTTTATGATTACCTGCACTTGACCACATAGAGGAGCACTTTTGAGGAGATTTTTGTCAGTTTTTGTATTTTGTTGCTATTGATGACATCCTGTTCTTCATTTTTTTCAATTGTGTGTGGATTTGCTTCATATACTCTCTCCGTCTTCCAAAGTAAAAAGTCACAAGTGGTCAGATTAAGTGAGACAACAAGCCTTTGTTGAGGGAAATGGGATCTGATCTGTGGTCCTCTGAAAGTACTTTTGGAATGTCAGAATAAAACTCCTACAGGATTCTCAAATCGAATTCACTGTCATCTCAAAGGATATGGGCCTAACATACAAAGAGATAATTAAAAAAAAATATAAATAAGTAAGGAAATTTTAAAGGAGTTAAAAAGTGGTATTTTTAATGATTCTGATGCACAAACAGGAAACACGTTTTATGCTTGTATTTATTTTTTACTTTGAGAATCTTTACATTAATCTTGCTTGTCAATTTCATTAATTGTTCTAATATTAAACATTTTTTATTAGTTTAATGGTTAGTTTCTGTATATTGTCAACTCACACATTCAAAACTTCGAAATAACGAAATAAATAAAAAAGTAGTATTTTCAAAAAGATCATTCTTAAACTTTATGAATATTTAAATAAAAAAAAATTTATTGAATGCTAATTTTGATATCTATGTCGGAATATGTGATTATCTATCATGATTCCAAAAATCATAACGTTAGGACTAAAATCAATTCTTGTTTTTTTCCCCTTAAATTTTGTTAAGTGATGTGAGCTTAATTAATGAATATGAATATTCCTTTCGCTTCTTAGCTATCAAAGCAACATTCTAAAAGGGTTAGCCATCAAACATTGTTTGTGTATATTTATTTTTTAGCATTACGTTTATATAAATACATACAAGTTAAACTCATCTTATACGTACATATATAAATGTATTATTATGCATTTATAGATATTGAAGAAAAAGTTTTAATAGATGACGCTGTCGCCAATTATTTGTAATGATTTTTAATACTTTTGATTTTGATTTGAAGTATATTTTGATTTGATACTCCCACTCTTTCAATAGAATTATGAGTTCCTTTAGATTTCTCGAATATTTAATTGAATGTTTTGAATTTATGTAAATTGTTTTTCATGTAAACCTTTTGTGTTTATTAAAATTGTTTTTGTTGTAATATATGATCTTATTTACATTCCCGAGCCTTGTTTTGAATGCACTCCTTCGATTTTAGATTGTATTCGAATTACTTAAATTAATTATATTTTGTTTTTCAATATTTAATATTTAATAATAATAATATAAAAATAAAAGCTTTTTTTAGCTTTTTTATTAATACGTGTATAAATATAATAATAACTTTTTAGAGAAAGGAAAGATACTTTATTTGAATACGCGCGAGACGATTTCAAATACTTCAAGTTCTTCATAGTATGATTTATTAAGAACAGTAACATAGGGCATTTGTGAAGTAAAAATTTATACAATGATATTTATAACGATTTTTGAAAAACAGGCCGCGAGGAAATATATAATTTCTTCAAAAATAGAAAGATAAAATCCACCTTTGAAAGAATAGGTTGGGTTGGGCATTCTTTCTCGTTGTCTGAAGGTAAAGAATTCGAATCCCGACCGAATCAAAGACTCCTCTAGTTCGTTGATTGCGGCTGGAGCACTTTAAATATTTCATGGTCGCAATGTCTTCCATGTGAAATGATACCTCTGAGGGTGGCCGACTTGAGGATTTTCTGTTTGATTCCTGTCTCTAAATTACGATAACACACTCACTGAGTGGTTCATTACATAAGCGAGTCACTTCCACCTCTCGTAGTGCTGAAATGTGGAAAATTCAAATAGCCTAGCAATATAAAATAGCAATGATTTTTGAAAGATTATAAAAACTTAATATTTATTCAATGTGCTCTTATAAGAATATTGAGCCTTTACAACATGAATTCAAACATGTAAGTATTAATAATAAAAAATTGCCTATTAGCAAATAAATATGTAAATATTAATAAATTAATAATAAAAAAATGCTCTTTTATAAGTTGGTCTTATATTCTTAAAATAACTTTTACTAATGAAATACCTCTTATGTCTTTTCTTTCTTTTTTTCTGACTTTGAATCTTAATATGAATTTCCTAGCTGTATAATGAAGATTAATCAATTTGTTGAGTAAATGCAGGTAATTAAGAATTCTGGTTATTTTAGACACATTTTGGTCA
>JAPDSC010083108.1:0-16600 GCA_026290005.1 Latrodectus geometricus | reverse complement strand
TTTTTTTTTTTTTTTTTTTTTTTTTTTTTTAAATTATTATTATTATTATTATTATGGAAAGCGGATTGAAAATAAATTGTTTCGTTTCATAATTTCCCGTTTGCTTTCAGTGCCTTTCTATTGTAGTAAAATTTCACTATTTAAAGCCAAATTAGTAGCCAAATGTTTAGCACTTTGGGTTTCGGTTTCAGAATTTACGAGTTCACTTGGCCTTGGATATGTGCTGTTTTGAATTTATTTGAAATTTTAGGTCATTCTCTAACTTGCTCTCGAGTGCAAGTAATGGGCATCGAGGGACAAATTAAATGACTTCAAAAGCTATGGCTTTCTCTTAATATTCTAATGAATTTTCGTTTGAGTGGTTTGCGCTCTTGCTTTCAGTTCATAGCTTTGAATTCTACCTTGGTCATGGAAGTTTGTAGTGTTTCGAAAACTTCTTTAAACTATGGGTGCCAGTCTTATTAGCCCTCGTGTGCAGAACTTACAGTTAAGAGACACAACAAGCTAAATTCTGTTTTATTACATTTATTTTCAATTATTTAGACAATGCATATTATTCCTTATTTATGGTAACTAATTAACTTGTTATGTGGCGACAAGTTTTCCCAATTTTTATATCTTTATCATTTAAAAACAGCCTAATTTTTCAATTCTTTGTGAGCTTTCTAATCTTTAACTTAAATAGTCTGTGGGTTCGAATCTCATCTCGGTCTTGGATGTTTGTAGTGGTTCGAAATCCACTTTAAACTGTAGTACTCAGTCTAGTTAATTCCAGTGTGCAAAAACTGACCCTTGAGGGACAAGCAAACGCAAAAAAATTCCTTGTGAAAAAATATCAGAAATTTAGTTTATGATATGTGTTCACATGATACAATAAATTTTATTTTAAATACATATCTGGAATATATTTTTCCAGACACAAGAAATTAAAACAAAAAAAAAGTGAAAATTGTAACAAATTGTGATGTGATAACACCTGACGGCGATGTTTTGCTTTCGAAATATTGATGTAGATCCTAAAACAGAGAATTTTTTATCAATTGCAAATTATATTTTTATATATTTATGTCTTATCAGTTTATAAAATTTATTAAATGCAAATTTTTGTTTTTGAGTTTCTATGTTAAACATTTCAAAACTAAAGACATTAATAAAATATTTTAGTCTAAGTAAATGAAATTACAATATTTTACTATTACGATTTTTTAGTGTTGTAAGGTTTAAACTTATTATAATTTGAAAAAAATAAAAAAAATATTTATTTTAAATAGTTGAAAAAATACAAAATAGAGTAATTTGAAAAAATGTATGAGCTGTTAAATGACTATGCGGTGATAGAGGATTTAATAATTATTATTAATATACGCGCAGACGCATGTTGATGAGCATAAATGCGATTTTTTTACTTATTACCCAATAAGAAAATAGATAAAATTTAAATAATATTATGATTAAATAATTTGTTTGGAAAGGTAAACAAATGAATAAGTGTTAGCAAAAGTGCGCGTCGTCGTGGTCCGATGTATTAGAAGGCCTTTACCCGCATACCTTCTGTACACTGAATTCTACTCCTTCCTAAGGGCGTCGCTGCAACTAAATTGTAGCATGGCATTAAAAAATGTAGGTTTTTTTTTAAGCAAGGATAATTTTTTTCCGTGAGGAACCGACTAGAGTCGTTAGTGATTTTTAATAGTTTTTGAAGGGGAAAAAATCTTTTATAAAAATGCGTTTTTTATTATATGTTCGTTAAAGCTTTTTACAAATTCACTATATAAAATGTTTGTACAAAAAATGAAATCATTATATTAATAAAATATTTATTTCAGTTTCATGTAAAATGTTTTTTATTTAAAAACGATTTCATTTGCTTTCTTTTATCTTTCATGGTGTCCCTGGTATGAGAATCTTCAGAAACTCAACTGATTGGCTGAATTATTAACAAAAAGAACATGTTGAAGGTAATTATATCCAGATTACATTTACAAACATACGAATGTTAAACTCATTTCAAAGCATTAACTTTATAAACATATATCAATTATAAAATATGTTTAAATGGAAAACACTTATTTTACAAAGTAATTTTTAATTAACCGTCTTACGTATAAAATATGTGTAATATTATGTGTTTAAAATGTGTAATTTCCATTGTAGTTAAGTGATTGTGTGTTTTAAAATATGAATATAGGATTATTTATAAAATATATTTGTATTATCAGTGTAAGATAATTCAATCATGATTATCATTAATTTAAAATACTAAAGAATAAATAAACTAATTAATGATTTGGATTAATATCGCTATTATAAAATGCATTTGTTTCATTCTATAACCAACCAAAAATATTAAAAATACTTGTTATAAAATATTTGTTATAAAATACTTGTTATATAAAATATTTGTTATAAACGTACTATTCCGTAATTATATATATTTAGAGAATAAACTAAAGATATTTAGTAGTACAAAGTAATTTTGTTATGCAGCTCTAGCTGAAAACTGCTTGATAATCTTTTTAACCTCCAAATTAGCAATTTGTAGGTTCGATTCCAACTGTAGTATGTTTGTAGAGCTTTTAAATTCATTTAAATCTGCAAGTTGCAGTTTAAAAAGCCATCGTATGCAAAAAAGCTGTATAGCGAAAACCTATAAATTTACTGTAAAAGAACATTTAACAAATAAGAGCTGATGTCATATGGCATCTTATACAAAAGCTCCAAGGCATTTCATTTCTAATACCTAAATAACTGTCTTGTGCACACAAATGTGTATTTATATATATTAATAAGTATATTTATCTAATAATTACATTAAATTTTTAAAAATACAAAAATGCTTAACAGTCAACAACTTTATCGACCACCAATAAATACAAAGCTAAATTGTCTTTAAAGTTCTCCTTTAGTACAGATTGAGATAATTTTACATGTCATTTCTCCAATAACATCGAGTGCATCGTTGCTAATTGTTACAGTTGCTTTCAATTTTGCCGGAAGACTGACGCCGGCGAAACACATAAGTAGGAATGACGTCAGAATACGTAAAAAAAAATCGGCATTCCGAGTGACTCTTTGTATTCAATAAAAGAAATATCTGGCTATGCATGGGGCAAACTATTTACTTTATCCTCTTGTTTTTCTTATTTGCTTTTTTTTCCATTGAAATAATGTTTGCAATTAACTTTATCAAATGATTTTACGCGATGAAGAATAATTTTCAATAAATCTTTACAAAGGTTTTCAAAATAGTTTTTGGGATATTAAATATTACCTTATATTAAAAAAAAAGTATTTATTAATAATAATTATAAATAAATTATTAATTTATTAAAAATTAAACTTTTTATTTAATTTTAGAAAGTTTATTAATTTTACGAAATTATCTATGGTTACGAAATTATATCAAAGATATCTATGGGACTCGCGTAAGATAGAAGTTATGTTGACAAATAAAAAAAAAATGTATTACTCAATGAAATAAGCCATATGCTTTGCGAAACATTTGAGAAATCTGACACAACATATAATTTGCATCAGTACTAAATATGCGTTTTTTTATAAAGAGAAAATAAATTGAAATTAAATATCTTACTTTTCTTATGTTTAAATGTACATTTAAATTCTGCAATAACAATTTTAGATTTTTAAAAAATCAGCAATGCATTATTAGATTATTTGTTTTCAATAAAATTATTTATTTGAAAAATATTTTAATTCTACTTTTTGAATTGTGTTCATAGTTTGCTTGCATATTATTTAAAGTCTTGTTGTTAAAAAATATTGCTATTTATTTTTCACAAAAATTATTTTAAAAGTAAAGGTGTAATGTAATGCAATGTACTTTATTTGTGAAATATATATTAGTTTTATTAAATAATGATAGTTTTTAATATTCTCTAAAAAATAAAATTTTTAAAACATGTCAAGAAATTACACATTCTGAGTTTCGATATAAATAAATTAAAGAAATATATACATAGATAAATCAAACGTTTTGTTGAATAAGAGATATTTTTGTATTTGTCTGATTTATTGGGGAACCACCATTGAGAAACCTATTTGTTTTTCTAAGGACAATAGGATTTTAATATTTTATTTAACTTTTATTATAATTATATTTAATTTTTAAAAATATGATATACAATTATTTTTATCTTTTAATAACTTAATGTTGCTTGGGTTTTGAAATAAAACTTTTTTACACGAAACAGTTTTGGCGTAGCTTGTGCATTTTTAGATCTTGCACCACAAAACTGAACAAATCAACATGAGCTGCGGCTGAGGCTTTATAATCGATCTTAGCTGGAATATGAATTTCCTTGATTCTAGATAAAGCATCGACAATATTGTTTTTGTTACTTGACGTATGTGTTAAGTTAACTATAAATTGACTAATATACTCTAAATACTCTTGTTGACGTGTAGAAACTTTTTCTGGGTAATGATGCAAAACTAAGATTAATGGCCTATGATCTGTGAATAAACTGAATTCACCAGCTTCTACCATATACCTGAAATATTTAATTGGAGAATTTGAGGCTAAAATTCCTGTCATACGTAATGTAGTTCTCTTGCTTCGATGTCAAACGTCCAGAGGATAAACCAAATAATTATCAATGTCCAGTGACATGCTATTACAATGACTCTCCTGGTACATCATCTGAAGCATCCATATTAAGTGCTAGTTCTGCAAGATGATGAGAGATGTGAAAGAGTGGTTGTAGTTCGCAATATATTTTGCCCTGGAAATATATTTTCTATAGAAATTAATCATGACTAAAAATCGAAATTGTTACTCAGTTTTAGGTTTTTAAAATTCAGATATACCATTCACGAGATTGTCAGTAAGCTTGATTCCTTCAACTGAAACTGTGTGTCCAAAACACTTAACTTCAGGCTTTGTATAAACGCATTTGTGGATTTTGAGAATAAGACCATGTTAAAGAAGTTAGTTGAAAACTATTTTTAGGTGTTGTAAATGTTATTATTTGTTATGTGTTGCTACCAGAATATCATCTATGTACACGAAGTGAGAGTTCAAAGTGGTGCAAATAGTTTTCTCAATATCTGATTGTTAAAAAGGCATTTGATATGTACATTCAAGATCTAATGTTAAATATACAGTAAGACCCCGCTTAACGCTGTTTCGTTTTGCCCTGTTTCGGTTTAGCGCTCTTTTATTTCAACCCGGGGATTCCACGAAATCGCTCGTAGCATACGGGGATTCCCCGAAATATTATGCAGCGATAGGTTTCAAATACATATCCGAAAGAGTGTACTTGTGTTTCTTGTTTGGTGCGGTATTGTACAGACATATTTTTATTATTGGAAACATTTGTTGACATTATTGTAAGTAGGTATTAATTTACATATTTAATACTATATTACAGTGTCAAATATTTTGATCTTTAGTTTTTACTATGGGTGATAATGAAAAAGAAAAGAAAGCAACCAGAAAAAGCATTTCACTCAAAACTAAAATGGAAGTGATTAGAAGATTAGATTCTGGTGAACGTCAAACTCTAATAAGTGCTTCATTGAATTTGCCAACTTCAAAAATAAGGACCATCATGAAGAATAAAGAAAAAATACTGTCATCGGCAACTACAACTACGTCAAGCTCTGCAACTAGAATTACCCGTTCTAGAAATAATATCATAGAGGAAATGGAAAAACGGCTGTCTATATGGATTGACGACGAAATTGACCGCAATATGCCATTAAGCCAATCTATCATAATGGAAAAAGCCAGAAGAATTTTTAATTACATTCAGGCTGAGACAATTGACACAAGTGAAACTTTCGTTGCTAGTTGAGGATGGTTTAATAGATTTTAACATCGAAATAACCTTCACAACCTAAAGATTACAGGAGAAGCAGCAAGTGGGGATACAAAAGCGGCGGCTGAATTTCCAGCGATATTAAAAAAAATAATTGAAGAAGGAAACTATCCTCCAGAATTGGCTTTTAATGTTGATGAAACAGGCTTGTTTTGGAAAAGAATGCCGAAACGAACATTTCTATCCCGTGAAGAGAAATGGGCACCAGGATTTGAAGGTGCAAAAGATCGCTTAACCCTTCTACTAGGTGGTAACGCAAGAGGAGATTTTAAATTAAAACCATTACTAATTTACCATTCCAAAAACCCAAGAGCGATGAAAGGCATATTTAAATCAACTTTACCTGTAATTTGGGAGTCTAATAAAAAATCATGGATAACTGCGAAAATTTTCCAGGATAGGTTCACTGAACATTTCTTCCCGTCTGTTTAGCGTTATTGCGAAATTAAAAAAACTTGAACAAAAAGCACTTCTGTTAATTGATAATGCTCCAAGCCACCCAACAAATTTATCAGACTTAACAACATGCATTCCAGTCGAAGTGGTTTTCTTGCCGCCTAACACAACTGCTTTAATTTAACCAATGGACCAAGGCGTTACATCAAATTTTAAGGCTTATTACTTGCGCCGAACCTTTAAGCAAATGTTTGAAAAAACAGACGGAGAAGAGAACCAGTCCAGAAGAGAATTTTGGAAAAACTACAACATCGTGGATGCTGTAGAAAACATAGGCCTTTCTTGGAATGAGGTAACAGAAAGATCTTTGAAAGGAGTATGGAAGAATATTTGGCCGGATTAAGTAAGAGCGATTACGTTGGATAATCTGTCGATGTGGATGAAATAGTGGAAGAGATAGTGAAATTAACGAAGCAAACCGGTTTTGAAGGGGTAAATGTGGAAGATGTTGAAGAAATAATTCAAAAAGCAGCGACTAGTCTTTCTAATGATGAGCTCAAGGAATTAACTGAACAAGAAGAAAACAAAAATGTTGACAGCAGTGATTCAGAAGAAGAGCAAAAAGAACTTTCGATGACGTTTGTAAAAAGGAGTTTGTCTACCATAATTGAAATAATGGATCAATTCATTGAAAATGATCCGAATTTTGACAGGAGCTCAAAAGTAAGACGTGGTGTTAGAGATGCTCTATATCAAAAGTTTATGAAGAACTTTTAATTAAACAACGCAAAAGAAAAAGGCAAACAATATTAGATGCTTTTGTCACAAAAAAGCAGAACACTGAAAACGCGGAAGGCTAACTAAATATGACTGACTTAGAATTTTATTTGTTTTTTTAAGAATATTCGTTTTGTTATTTTTTTGTTTTCATTTTTGCAAGAAATAATAATGTGGTATTAATTTGGGCTTTAAGAAATAAATGTTTGGTTTTATTTTTATTAAAAAAACATACTTTTTAAATTTAATACTTAACCAATTTCCTAGCCATCTTCCCCTAACCCCAATATTTACATGTAAAGATAGCCTCGTTTAGCGCTGTTTCGCATTACGCTCTACTTTGAAGGAACGTATCCCCCGCGTTAAGCGGATCTTACTGTATATGCAGAATTGATGCTTGAATTCATATACATGAAGTATTGGGTAACGATCAGCTTGTGTTAAGTGCATTTAGTCTACGATAATCACCACTTGGTCTCCAGTCTTTATTCTTCTTTACAATATGTAAAGGGCTGCAACTCGAAGGTCGACAAGTACCTTGTTCGAGCATTTGTTTGAATATTTGCTTTCCTGTTTTAAATATGCCAGGTGGCAACCTACGGACTTTTGAAGCTACTTGAGGGCCATTTATAATCATACAATGTCAGTGATATTATACTTGGCGTGTTCTGTTCCACTTCCTAACATCTTGGATGTAAGAAATTTAAATTCCTATAGGATGGACCGGTTATCAGGCTAAAGTAGACTTCATTCCAAAGGTCTTAAAAACGATGAAGGACATTTTACCACTCGTTTTGAAACTGTCATTGATGTTAATGGGTCGATAAAAATTTACGTTTAATGTAAAAATAAAACAAAACTTTTATAAAAATCAGGATCCAATTGACTTCAAAACTTTTGCAATGTTTTCATATTAATTTTCTTCTGAACCCTAAATCTAGTTTAAAAAGCTTAGTTGCATAAGTTCTTAATGGGAGTGGAATTTACATCATAAAGTGTAAATTCTGTTGATAGAAGTTTATTTGGTTTTGAAGGAAAAATGATAGAATATCAGCGACAGTATTAATCTAATAATGGATATTACTGATTTTATCGAAAAGTAACAGTTGATAGTTTACTTGGCCATTATTGTTCTCCTCAGAAATTCGCTGGCCTGCTAGTTTATGAAGAATTGATAAATTTGTCAAACTCACAGGGCTCGACAAATTTATTTGCAGGATTTTCAAATTTTAACTGATACCTACACAATTTGTAAAGTTTTGATCAAGATCTACTTTATATCTACTACAAAATGAAAATTCGTCAAATTTCTTAGTTAATGAAGCAACACTTGCTTCTAAAACAGCTATTCTTTCTGATATTGTTGATGTTTTGGCACAAGACATTGTTTTATTGATAGAGCTTAGTACTCCTATAATATATAGAGCGAAATAATTTTGTCTGCCGTTTTCTTTCAATAATACCTAGTATATTCTTACTAGTTGATAAAATTGTTTGCGACTGAGAGAGTAGGTGATTTAATTACCTCTTCGGAAATAGAAATACCAGCGAGTATTTTTATTTGTTGTAACAAATCAGATGAGCGTTTATCGCCAAAGGCTGTGTGCTAGTAACTTTTTAGGAGTGATTCCTCTCAGTATATCAGTCAATCTATTAAGTAAGAATGCATTTTTTTTAAAAACTTGATATTTTCCTTCTTTTGGAGTATTAAAAAAATATCGAGTACAAAATCCAAACTATTTTTATCTAATGCTGCAACAACTGTGTTATATTTAGTTAAACCTTGACTGACACCATTGTTTGCAAATTGCGCTTCGAGTTGCAAAAACCCCAAGTTAGGTTTTTGTCTCCAAAATATTGGTGGCTTTATTTTAATTCGTTATAATTCAACAGCTTCAGTTTCAGACTGAAAATCACTTGCATATTTTCATTCATATTTCAAAATGAAATATAATTATTTCAAAATCGTAATTTAATCCGCGTACATTTACTAATGGAAATTAGAAATAATATCCTTCACGAAAATTCTATCTCCTCCTGGTCACCATTGTTACGATCAATGTTGTGAATCTTGAAAAATATTAATACGTGAATTTCAGGACAATAATAAAACATTTCTTTTTGATCACATAATTCATTATTAGAGAAAAAATTTCATAAATAATTTTATAAATAGCGATACAGACGTTTTAGTATTGAAAGGTGAGACAAAATATTAAATTATCTAATTCTAACAGTGGTTCAGTATTATTTTTCGAAATAATACGAGGTCAAATAATTTATGAATATTTATAATTAAGCATAATAAGATTATACATTGAAAGAATTACACATTTACAAAGAAGAAAGATACAAAGATGTTTCTAATTCGTAATTCTACCAACTCTTCAGAAAACCAAAAAAAAATTTTTTTCGTTGAGTTTTGTGCATGCGCAAACGAAATAAAGTTTGAGATAGCGAAGGAAAAAATGGGAAAAAAATTTTTAACCGCAACATACTTCACCTGTTAGGCAGTTGTCCAACCTCTCCAGAGAAAGGCAATGGTGCTATCTTCATGACACTGCGACGTAAAACATTTCTAGTGGTTTCCACATATCTATCGTACCAATTCATTCTCTCTTGGATACACTTTCTGAATTCGTACTGATTTCCCTTTTATGATTGCCATGTTAGTCTCTTTGAAAAGTACAAGTTGTCTAACTTTAAGATTGGAGTGTTGCTTTGTCCACTTGGCTCTTAATTATAGCTCAGTGAGGTACTCTTTTCTCCATCGGTTCCGAAATCTATTTCTCAAGTTTTGAACAAAACTCCACCTAGAAAAAGAATTCGAAGCATTATATGGCTTAGTAACGTATACAATAGGTACTCCAATCAAAATGTGTCCAGGAGTTAAGGGTTGAAGGTCATTAGGATCAGCAGTCAAAGGTGACAATGGTAGGAAATTTAGAACTGCTTTGATCTGAATCACCAGTGTTCTCAGTTCTTCAAAATTCAAAAAATTAGATTAGTTGCTTTCAGTAATAATTTTTTCATAGATTTGATATTATCTTTCTACAAACCTTCAAAGTGGGGAGATGCAGGAGATAAATATTCCCAACGAATGATTTCTTCAGTTGTGAAATCTTGGACACGACTGGCTTTTCAAATTTGGAGCATCAAGCCTAGAGTATTTTTGGCTCCCTCAAAACTCATTGTCACTCCAAATAACTGATGGTTTTGATTTTCTTGAAATGAATATTCTAAGGCAAACAAGGAAGGTTTCAGTCGTTAAGTTAACAACAACTTCAAAATGAGTGGCTTTTGTGCAAAAACAAATAAAAATTGTGATGTTCTTAAAAATAACTTTCAATTTTTTGAGGTTGGTTATACAAAATCTAAACCAATCTTTACAAATGGTCAGGATGGTACAATTCTATTCTTAGGTAAGCCTCCCATTATATTTGATAATAGTTTGTTTTAGTTCTGAAAACACGTCATACATTTATTTATGACTTTTCATATTCTAACCTGACCAGAGGGTACCAATACAATCCCCTAAATAAAGAGTTGTTTGCGTTCCTGAGTACAAGGAATTTTTATACAAGTATACGATGATTGTGTCAAATGATGTAATTTAGGCAAAAGAAGTTGATGTTTTTGAGATTCTGTTAAGTCAAAAAGAGTTTGTCTTTCTCCCACTCTCAAATCTTCATCAAGATCTTCATCAAGAATCTTCATAAAGAAAAACATTTAATCTTCATCAAGAAAAACATTTAGAGACAAAATTTTGCTATTTTGTGGCTGCTATTCTCTTATGGACACCAATACCCATTCTCTTTTGCAAGTCCAGTACTTCAAATATTGTAACAATAACAGCATGCTATCATTGATAATTTTCTCAACGTGCTTATTTGTAAACTTATGTCTCTTATCAATGTTATGCTATTAACGTCTATTTAAATACCTATGTAGCATAATTCAAATTGATAATTTTTTCCTGTATGTAATTTAGATATATTAACCTTCATGAGGTGTAAATGAAAGTGTTGATTATACATTCCTGCATAGTTTTTCATATCGCATAAATAAAATGAAACTACAGAAAATTTTAGAATAAATTATAATAAAATCATTTTTCTTAAAACATCAATGCAAAAAGGAGTTATATATACACACATATGTATTCAAATATGTATATATAATATATATATATGTGTGTGTGTCACACACACACACTCTTACTATATGTATGTAATGTTACTATGTGATACATCTTGTTTTTCATTTAACTTTAATATAAAAATCAACGAAAAAGGCGTAAAAAAATTAAATCTACAAAAATAATGAGTCAAATTGCTAATTGATTGATTGGCGTTCATAATCAATAGTGAATTTGACTTCTACTTTGGGCACAGATGTTTATAATGGGGATCCATTTAAAATCATAAGACCTCCTTGAATTATCATGCAAAAAGTGACCACAGAATTGCAAATCTATAAATGACTAAGTGCAATTCTTTTAAGGTAAAATTTTGTTGGATAAATAAAACTGTAATCATTTTCATGAATTCGGTAGAAGTTGCTTTTGAAACAGTTTACCATAAATAATAGCGATATATTTAGTTTAGAATCTCTTTTGTCACTATTTAACAAAGGGAAAAAATCACCTTTAGAAAATTTTTCATTACTATGATTTGAGATTATCTTTGTTTTGCTGCTGTTCTTTTTAAATCTTGCTAAAAGCTCATTGTTTTTGTGTAAAACTTTTATCAATTATTTTAACTTTCATTCTTTATAGTTTCTCCTGTTACTTTTTTTCTAGTTTTAAAGCTATGAGACAATAATTGAAGATCTCGTGATGTAATTAGCTCGGGAATATTGTAATATTATGCATAGTTTTGGATGGATTTCGTTATTGTTTCCATCACCTTCAAGGTTTATTGGTAAGATATAATTTTTTCCTATAATCTTAACGATTATCCATATTTTTCGATTCACAGTACAGTGGCTTGTTTGTTCTTCATGAACTTAATAAAGTCCTATAAACTTCTTACTCAAATATTTTCATGACCAAGAAAGTTTTCTAAATTTATTACATTTGTTAAGAGTTTATACGTTCACTTTCAATTACAAGTTTAATTTCTGAGTATATTTTAAGTCTAGTTTTAAATGAAATCTTATATATTAGCTAAATGCTCATAGTTTTTTCCTTTCTAACTGAATAATTTCAATACAGTTTTTATACAACGAAACTAACAACATAGAATTGCCATCTTGAAGAATTATCAAACTTCAATTTTCTTTCTTCCTTGCTGGGTTTATTCTGCAAAACAATTGTTTATATTTATCTCTTGTTACATAACTCTCACCCAACACTTCATATATTTTTCTTTGTTTTTAAGCATATCCTTTTATTCTCATTTCTTTACAACACGGAACTTGGCGAAAGATTGTAATTGCAAACTGCGTGATTTTTTGTTGTAAAATTTTTCCTTGCGATCAAAACTTCGTTTCCTTTTCTTTAATTTATTTTTTTGCTATGTTAAGCGAAGCGCGATTTTCAAACTAATGATTTTGTAAATAAATGCATTATCTATGTGACGCTAGCCTAACTGTCTAACTTTTAGCTCTCCACCCTTGGGTTCATCAGTTCGTGATTAATATCACACCTTGGGCATGGGTATTGGATGCTTTATAATCCACTTTATATTGTAGGTATCGGTTAATTAGAACTTGCTTGCAAAACATGGCCTCTGGTCACATAATCTGATGCTAGTCGTTAAAACTCGTACGAGTTGGTCTAACCCGTGTGTCTTCTTAATAAATCAGTAAAAAGTGCAGTTAGAACGAGGCAAATAAATCTCATACATTACATCCTGTTTTATTCAACTGAATGGCTTCTTGTCTTTAGTTCAACAGTTTAGAGTTTTGGATCCCACCTTGAACTTGGATGTTTGTAGTGTTTCGGAATCCACATGAAACCGTAGAATCGGTATAATTAGCCCTCATGTGCAAAAAGTGAGCATTGAGGGACAAACAAACCAAACCTGTTCTGGTTTATCGCTAATTGTGTTCTCATTTGCAAATCACCCTCTACAAATATTATAAAAAAATTTGTAAATATTTTTGTTATTTCCTACATTGCATCATTAGATTTTATATTAAATTTCTCTATACATTAAACTCAGTTTTTAATCAAAATACCATATTTGTGTTTAAAAGTTTTATTTTGGATACTCACATAGAGAATTTGTCTGTTGTTCTTCCTCAGTTAGTTATTTAACATGATCTAGTATCAGTAATACTATTATTGACTTTAAACACCAAGTTAAAACATATATATATATAAATTTGAATATAAGTGAGTCTATAATGAGATAGTCTTAATGTCAAGATTAAAAAATTATGTAAGAATTAATTATTAACAGACGAATAGCTTATTGGTTAAAAATTTTATCAAATTTTCATGATTTTAGAAAGATTGGTAAAAATTTACTGTACGGTCGCTCTTGGCAACTTTTTCAAAAACTCGCCAAAAATCTCGCCAACTTCGCCAATCTGGACTCGCGAGGGCTGAAAATAAACAGAATATTCCATTTTTCATTGGTTGGTTCCCATTTTATCAGAATCCCCCATTTTTCATTGGTCGGAATCCCTCATCTGTGATTGGCCAGAATTGGTTGGGTTGCCAGAAAATGTTATTTATTGCCAACTTTGTAAAATCACGCCAAGAGCGACCGTACAGTAAATATGAGCTTTATTTATTTTAAAGCATTTCCAGTTGAAAAAATAGTTCTTATCATTATTCTAATGTTTTCACTTTTTATTAATTACTCTTTAAAAGCTTAAGCAATAAAATTATGAATAATCTGGCTTAAAAAAATAATAAAATAAATAAATAATTGTATATCGTAAAATAGGCATTTTTCTAGTTGTTTATCTCACTCCATTCGCTATCCATTAATTATTTTTATCCAAATTTACAAATACCATGATTTGTTGAGAAACATTAAATCAGTGACTTTCAAATTAAATTTTGTATGCCATAATTTATCGCGGAAACTATGTAACAATTTTCTTCTTAAAAGTACAATTCTGCGTCATCAATGAAACCTCAATATTTTGAATAAGCAGTGTAATGTGAGGTATATATACAATTGAAGAAAACAAATTCTACAAAATTCTAATTATTTTTGCTTTTAAAATTTTGTTAAACACTTGTGTAACTTTCCCAAGAAATTGAATAATTTTTTAATTTCTGATAAATGTTTGACCACAATTTTCAGTTATGATTAAATTTTCAAAATAAATTTTTTTATTATATATTTAGTAGGATGATTTACATAATATATATATACAATTCGATATTGCTTTTGTTTCAATTAATTATTAATAAAAATGCTTTGCTATATAACAGTTATTATAAATTAAATATCATTATCAATATTTTGCATTGTCCTAAAAAAATATCTACAAAAGAATGTGTGGAGAACAAAATTTTGATGACCTTAAAAATTTGAAGTATTTAAAATATAAAATGGTGTTCTTTCACTATTCTAGAAAATGTGTCTATTCTCAATAATTGACAGGGAAATGCGTTAATTTGTGGATTCAATAGAGATTAACAAAAGATGCATTATTGGCTTATAGTGCTGCCATCTAGTGTCCTTTAAAGGAGGGAGAAATGAACTATTCTGACTTGACAAAGAGCTGCACTCTTTGGCAGCAAATGTCAGGATTGAACGTGATTGGATTTGGGGTTGGTACAAAATGCTAAAGTAAATGGTAGTAGATGTGCCTTAGTTACCAAATACCTGTGTACTAAGACAAGACAAAAATATATATGAGAATAAATTATTTCTTCATAACCATCCATTGTAGAGGACTGTTTATTATTTTAGAAATTATCGAATTATCGTTAATTATTAACGATAAGCGGACTTGTATTTTTATTTACAAAAACTCTAAATCAAATGTGGATACATTAATTTTTTTTCTTTTTCTAATTAAATTGTTTTTAGCTTTAAGTCTATTTTTATCCTTTCAGGCTGGATCAGGAAACAAGCGGAGAATATTTTCTAATCCATTCAAGTCTGCACATTGCATAAATAATTGTTGGATTTGTTATTGTATTAATTTATCTATATGTGATGTTAATGTACATATAGTACTTGCCGTTCCATATTTTTAGGCTTTATCATCCAATAGTTGAGACAATAATTTTTTAATATACAGTGATTTTATAAATTATCTTTATAATTTTATTTTTTTAAACTGATTAGATATTTATTCTTTAAAAATATTGCAGTTGAATTATTTTAATTAAAATTAAAATTTCAACATTAATCATAAAGTTACATTTACATCAAAATTAAATGATTTCTGTACTTAACCGCTACGTTATTAAAAACAATATATTGGGTGATAAGGCCAAAGTGAAACGAAAAATGTATTTTTATGTTTTTTTACGTAAGTAAATGTTTCTTTCGTGTGGTGTCTTCATTTAACTTCACAATGCATCCAGAAAATTATAATAGGTATTCTTTCAATTTCATCAGTTTACTTACCGCATATAATGAGAGATCACAATATAACTTTATAATTGATAAAAATTTAAGCATATAAAATTTATCAATAGGATGATTCAATAATAATAAAAAAAATTGTATAGGGTTGTTCGGAAAGTAGTTTCGTTATTTTTTGTGGGGGGGGGAGAATGAAAGGCAATTTTCGTATAATGAATGAATATTTTATTAAATTATATATTGGCCTTTCTGTTCCAACACCTTTTGCCATCTTTCTGGTAATAGCATGCTTCCACGCTCATAAAACTTTTGGTCTTTGTTGGCGAAAAACTGATCTAGGTGATTTCATGTCTCTTTATTTGGAGTAAATGTTTTACTGTCCAAAACATTTTGCAATGACCAGAACAAATAATGGTCCTAAGGCGCTAAATAGGGTGGGTGGGATAGTGTATCCCATTCATGCTGTAGAAGCTTTTAGCAAGTGACAAACTTGCATAAGGTCTCGCTTTATATTGGTGGAACACTACACTTTTCTGTTGATTAATTCTGGCCCTTTCTGTCGAAGTGCATCATTCAGATTGTCCAGCTGATGACAGTAAACTTCCAAATTAATTGTTATGTTAATCGTTTTTTTAAAGCTTTTACCGGATAATTTAAAATTTCACCTAACAGATAGCATCACCTATTTTTGATGAATATTGACTTTCGAAATGCTTTGAGCTGATTCATCTTTGTTGCTCCATGATCTCTTGCTTTTGAATTTTTATGTACAACTTATTTTTTGTCCCCAGTAATGATGTGCTTCAAAAATGGATCATTTTCATGACATTTGAAAAGTAAAGGACAGAAATCAACGTGAAGACATAAATTTCTTTACATGAGAACATGGGGAACCCAGATATCAAGGTTAAACCCAAGCCTTTCAAATGCTAATTAACAGTTGAGATTCGTGAAAGGTTAAATTTATCGAATTAAAGTGTTATTCGTCAATTTGCATCAACTAATGCCTTTATCAGCTTGATCCGGCCTTCCGGAACTTGGTGCATCTACGACATCAAAATTGCTTTACACGTTTTGGCACTG
>JAPDSC010083101.1:0-10061 GCA_026290005.1 Latrodectus geometricus | reverse complement strand
TTGGAGGTTAGAATAGGATTTTAACGGTCTTCGGAATATCCTGTTGGTGGTTAAAATAAGATTTAACAGCCTTAGGAATGTCACTGTTGGAGGTTAGAATAGGGTTTTAACGGTCTTCGGAATATCCTGTGTTGAAGGTTATTTTAACAGCCTTAGGAATGTCCCTATTGGAGGATAAAATAGGATTTTAACGGCCTTAGGAATCTCATTGCTGGAGGTTATGCTGTTGGATCAAGAAATCAAGTTCGGTGACTAATCTTGATGTGTCAAGTAAATGGACGGTGAATAAAAGACACAATATCTGAGATGAATGATGTTAAATTCAAATTCATGTTTTCAATTTTATTAAATTTACAGTAAGTGTTACAATTTTATAATTTGTACTCTGGAATTGTATTTTTAATACCTACAAATAAAACTAATTGGATTTTATACTCTACAACACATTTAATTATACTTTACTAATTATAATGTTTTTAATTCTAATTTTATTTATATATTTTAATTTAATTTAATTATAATCATTTAAAGAAGGAAAATTAAATACTCTATTGCTGAATAAACATGTTATTTTCACAAAAAACATTAACTAACAAAGTATGAAGCAATAAACATCTTAGTTATTGTTTTCTTGTGATAAATTATTAACTTTATTTATTTGAAACGCTATTGGATTTGGAAATGAGCCACATTAGTTCATTCATCTTCTAAAATCATATCTTAATTTAATTCTTTTATAATAAAAGATTGATAGGAATGAGATATTCTCATAGTGAGAAAGTTGAAAACATCTTATTAGTAATCTTACTGGGTCATAGAGGATACAAGCAGCATTCGAGTTACGAGACCTAATTTTGAGATCCGCGTTCAATAAATCTATCATCAAAAAATCACTAACAGTGGAATACTTTCGAAAATCTTTTGATCCATAGTAAGTTATTTTGGTTTGTTTCCCACTATAATCACTTTTGCACATGACGGTTGTATTAACCATCGACAAGACCTGCGGTGGATTTTGAAGTACTGCAATTATCCATGTTAAAATGCTTGTCAAAGCAATGAACTGCTGCCTTGATGTCAAAAACCTTAAACCTTTACGGCAAGTGGCACATTTACTATAATTTTACAAATCACACTATTGAAATTTCATGCAGTTAAGTTTTTAATATAGAGTTAAATCCTTGTTTTCTATCACTACCTGTTAAAATCCCCATATACAAGTGATTCATAGATCTATATATAACAAGTTATTCTAAGCCACCATCTTGGATATATACTTCGGGAGGGGGGCTGTAATCCCTAGAACCAGTGGAAATCTGCGACAATAGAGGTTCCATTGTTCTCTTTATATTCTGTATCATCCATTTACTTGCTGCAAATTCATCTAACCAGCACACTTTCTTCCAGTCATCAATAGTCCAATGTTGGTGACCTAGTTGGAGGCATTTTTCGCAGTTTGATTCGAGATCAAAGAAACCCAAACTAATTATCTGCTTTTGTTATTGCCCCTAGGTGGTGGATAGGGAAATGCTTCCATCGGATTTTCTTTTGAGTGTTAGATGGGAAATCGCTACCAACAGGTTGAAGTCCAACCTCCTCTGATGCTCTGGCAACTTTTCTCTTCCATGAGTGACGCAATATTATTGTCTAGTTTTAATGCTTTGAGATTAAACACTTCAAGGGAATGAAAATATCTCCCGATGGCCATCGAAGTTACAGGAGTTGTCCTCACTGCACAGACATCAAACTTTCATCCGTCATATCTTTGATTGCCCCGCCATATTGACGAAGCTCTTCAGGATCCAACTTGATCCCACGCATCAACTCCTCTAATCCACGGAAGTTATTGACGTAGCCGGAGCTGCCTTGGACACTTTTGAATCAATTTGATCCTATTGCACTACTTTACCGGATAACATCTAGATATGTCAAGAATTCTCCTAATTCACCTGATACCCCTATCATGAAGGATATGATAGGGTTAAATGAATTCAAAATGAAACCTTAGGGTTGTATATTTTCTATTAACCCTTCTTTGCATGATTTTTTTCTATATTGGTGAAATTAATCAAGTTGATATAATTCATGTTCAAAATTAAAGGAAAAATGGTTAAAAAAATCTTAGTATATATTTATAGTATAAATTTAGCAAAAAACAATATGCTAAAAATTTCCATCATCATCCAAAGTTAGATCATTAGCTTAGTACTAAATAGAAATAAAAGAGGAAAATAACAGAAACACGTGTTACAAACCTTTCTTCCACTCATTTGCAATTTTTTAGCAATAGAAACTCTGGTATAATTAAAGAAAATTATAAACGAAATCATACGTTTATTGCAACTATAACAAACAGCGGAATGAGACAACTTTAAGCTCGTTTCACTGATAATGACTTTTTGACAGCTATGTTTCTTTTTATGCAATGGGCATTAAAAAAGGTATCCAAACACGATCAACTTAAAGTGAACTTGTTCTTTTATATAATTTTTGGGCATTATAGGTTATGATAGAAATTTCCACCATTATGCAAAGAAGGGTTAAGATCCCTATACCAAAATGTTTCATTGATAACAGGTTTTTCTGTGCCGTCATCTTGGATATATATTAGGAGCCAGCCGATTTATCAGACACTTATTTTAATAAGGCTGCGGAGGCTTAGCTAGTTAGAGCTTCATTCTCATTGTCAAATGGAAGAGAGTTTGAATTCCAACTTAGATTCATCGAGTTGACTAAAGCAAACATGATAAATAGATAATTGCGGCTATGTCCTTCCAGGGAAATAATAACTCTGGTGCTGGCAGACTAAGTATTGGGAGGGAATCTTCTGCTTGGTCCCTGCTTCTAAATTATGAAGACTCTCAGCGGAAGCTTCTATGTAACTGGTGAAGCCCAACTAGTTACAAGGAAGTATATTTGAGCTCATTCATTTTTGTTTTAATGTTCAAGTCCTTGATCTTTACGATAATCTGTTAAATAAATAAAATTATGTTTTAAAATATGGTTTTAAAAATCACTATAACTGGATAAAATAAAATTGTGTCTCAGTGCCAATTTCTAATATAATCAGAGACAACATTCAATATTCCATTTAAAAAACATTAAATTGCATTACCTTTTCTCCTTCTCAAACTATCTCAGTCACTGCAGTTTAAACATTCACCATGTGCAAATGCTAACAAATTTTGTTGTGCCAACATTTTGCTTCCTGATTCTTCTAAAACCACTGTAGCATATCGGTCAGGACTCACACATCATCGCAAATTTCTTACATCCAAGACAAGTAATGAAAAAAAGTTTCATGAGCGTTTATTTTAAGCGGTGTCGTTACTCCAACTAACAACAGAACTTAAACAGTATACAAATTTTTCAGTTTCCGAATAACTGCTGCATTGGCAAGGATACCAAAAGACAGTTTCTTTTTTAAATAAAATAAATCGCGTGTTTTATCCATTACAATAAGGAATTATTTATTTCAAGGCGGGTTTGGTTTAATTGTTGTTCTACGATTATACGTTTACCACAAAAGAACGTATTGGGCTGAGACCTATAATTGAAAGGGGATTTCGAATTCAAAAATTGTTGAACTTTAAAATCTTTCATTTGTCAATTCGGAAGTCCTATATTTTCAATTTTTATGTTCAATGAGCCCCTGGTATAGCCTCTTGTAATGCTTAAATCCCGAAAGCTAATAGTTATCCTCTTTTATAAATCGAATATATGAGGCTCTTTTTTTCCATTCCATCAACAAGAGACATGTTCCAAAATAGAATATATTTCTAATTTTTCGACCTAGCTTGCCTCTAACATGTCTGTATTTCATTGTTATGATTCGATGACATCTATGGTAGGAGGTCAAATAATGCTCTCTGAACCTCATAATATACCTGAAAGTACCAGAGCTATATGAACAGATTGTTTTAACTGATATCTTTAAAACTCTTTCAAAGTTGAATGTTTTGCGTGTCTTTCAGTTTATGATATTTTACACTTCGTGTTTTATTCCTTTATTTAGCTAGATAAAGGTTGAACACTGGTCAATAGGATTGGCCTCGGTATCAAATTAATTATTTTTTAACTATGTTAATTATTTTTATATTTAATTTTTGATACCACATACCAAACGACCTGAGGCTATTGTAAGCCATTTTAACGTCCACTGTATGAATTGCTTTCCCTATGGTTCCTTATATATAGCAGGCTATATTCACAAGAATTTAAAGAAAGATTCCTTGCACAAGAAAAAGCTGCTAAAAATATGGGGTTAGCAATAAATGAAGGAAAAGTCAACTATGAGTTTTTTGGAAAGAGAGATAATATTGCTGATTTTCTTGAAATCGACAAACACAGATTTGAAAATGCTAAAAAGTTTACTTACCTGGGATCTAAGATGCAATACCAAAATGAAATCAGAACTAAGAGCTGAAAGATATATTTTGCCGCCAATTTCTACCTGTTTTGTCTTAGAAACCAAAAAAGATCCTACCTGATTAAAAGAATAAAAATTTTACAAAACTCTCATAACACCTTATGAGATATTAGGTTGGGGAGAAAGTAATCAATTATTTTTTCGGTAGACGTCTGTAGTGATCGCTATCTCGTGAGGTACCTATCAAACAATTTCAGATTTATGCTCGTTGGAAAGGTGACATTTGACACTAAAATATCCTCTTGCGGTTTTTTGTTTGATTCATTCAGTTACGAGTACAAGGTTTTAAAAATGGAAGACAACAAACAGAAAATTCGATACATTTTCGTTTTTCTCTTGTAACGGCGAAAAAGATAGCCGGGTGGCTAAAATTGTGAAAGGTGTTTATCGTCCTATATAAGACTGTAACAACCAGTAACGTACAATTTTTGTTTCGTCGATTCCGTTCGGGTATTTTTGATGTTAGAGATGCACCTCGCATGTGGATACAGCATCGTCGAAAATGTCTATAAAATATCAAAAATGATCGAAGTGAACCGCATGTCAGCAGTCGTAACGCGCAAGACCTAAAAATCTACATGAAAGCTGTTTTAAACCTTTTTACAAAGTGAATCCAAAAGAAGTTACATAAAGTTCACGTAAAAATAATGGATTTCTTTTTCCCCAACCTAATATTAACATATACGTCTGAATCAATCACTAACAGCAAGAGAAGAGAATATTGGTTGGTCTTTGAAAAGAAAGTGCTACGTATTATATTTGGTGGTATCAATGACAGTGAAAATTGGTGAAAAAGATATAATTTTGAACTTTACAAACTCTTTCGAGATGGTGTTGTTTTTAGATTTATTAAACTGAACAGAATGAAACAGGGCCTTCAGAATGGAATGTAAGAGAGCTGCTATGAAAGTTTTCTGTGCAGTGGACAACGACAAAAGTATAGATCGCAAAAGAGATGGGTCGACTGCTTTTACTAAGATTTTAGAGTTATTAATATCAAAAACTGGAGGTCCACACGGCCAAGAAGAAAACAGCTTCGTTGGATCTTTTAAAGAAGGCTAAGAGCAAAAATGGACTGTCGAGTTAGTTATGATGGTGATGAGTAGACCATATTCACTCCATAAGAGAGAATATCTGGAAAACTCCCGAGCACACACCTTCAACGAACATATATACAGAAAACAAAAGACGTACTACTATCTCCCATTTCAATATTTAGTGAACAATTTGTTCTTCATAGATTTTAAGCTAGATACTTACGTTATCAAGTACCATCACTCTCAGTTAAATTTGGGGACCCCAGTGTAACTTTGTAAGAAAAGGCATTGTGTCTTGTCAGACAAGCTGGTGGTTTGATACCTGATCAACCGAAAACTATTGTGCACATTAATACTCATAGAGTTTAATATCTCTCAGTTGTTATGGAAGTTTGTTGAGGAGAATGACAGTTCAGATGTCGACTGCATCGCTTGATCACATTGTTTTTTTACTTGGATATGCTTTCTGTCTTTACTTAGCTAAACTAAGGAATCTGCAACGTGTTTAGCACATTGATACACTAATATTATCAACTAGATTTAATGCGAGATTTTTAGTTTCAAAAACAAAATGCTAAAGTAATTATGTAAAAGAATATGCAAATAAGAATGAGTAAATACATATAAAAATGATTCATAATTGATATCTAAATTACATCGATAGGTGATAAAACTAACGAGTGGGAATCACTTTAATTTAAAACAAGCTCATACGTTAAAAAAAGTATTCAGGATTGATTTCTTTCATCAAATTTAACACAACAGAATACTGTAATAATTAAGTAGATTGTAGGTTTATCAGCTCCTTTATAAGTATAGCCATAATTCTAGATGTGATTTTAATAACATCTTAATTAAATACTAATTAAAAAATAACGTTAACTAGTAATCTCTCTTTTATTAAAAAAAATATAAAACTTTTTTTTTTACAAATTTTTCTCAAAAGAATTTAAGAATTCTTTTGTGGAAGAAAGTCCAACTTTAACTGTAACGGTTACTATTTTCTCAACTTATCTCAGAAATATAGTAGTTTTACATACAAAGGAATTAAAAACGAAATATTATTTAATTTATTAAATCCTTGAAACCAATAAGAATGAAACTGAAAATTATAAGATTTAATTATCAAATTTTACCCCAATACAATAAATTACATTTAATAGAGCTTGAGTCTCACCAAATAGAATTAAAGGACTAATAGTCACTGAATTTACAATTTGATAGTCTATTTTTTTTATTACAATTTTAAATAAAACTGAATAAATATATCTTATACATATTCCAAATTATGTTAATGAAATCATAGAAATAAATGTCAAAAAGCATTATTTGAGAATATCTCACAATTCTATTAATTTATGAAGCAATATTATAGTAGAAAGAATTAAATTTATAATTGCCACGCATAAAAATATTAAAAATGTATCTGATTTTGAAATTAGAAATAAAACGAATTGTGGAAATAAAAATGTTAGTTTATTTATCTACTTTAAAAGTCTTCTCGTCTATTTTAAAAACTTCAGAAATATTGCTTTAAAAATTTCCTGGGATTGTAATTTTTGAAATTGAATCTTTTTTACCCATTCCAGTTTTCTTCCCGTCGGTAGGGCTTACCTTGTTCATATTGTGCCAAAATCTTTTGCGCGTTCCAATATGAAATGTCAAATGAAATTTTCTATTGTTTTTAATATTTGGAATTCAGATTGTATTAATATTTGAACTTCAGGTATAAAACTTCCAAAAAAAAAATAAATAGAATAGAAATACGAATAAAAAAAAGACAAAGAAAAATGTATTCTTTTTATGAATAAAAAAATTATATGTATCTTCCAAAATAAACACACAAATTCCAAATTAAATTATTAATTTTTATATATAAATAGCAGATTAAATCTTACAATAACTGCTAAAGATTTTTAAAGATATATGCAAGGTTCTGAAATCATTGACTTTTTCTTACATTATTCTTTTAATTTTTAATTTAAGCACATTGTTCTGCATGATTTTGCTTAAACTTTCGTGTATTTATTTTGTGCTCGTTTCTTCATTTAAAAAAATAAAATTATTTAAAAATTAGTGTTTATAAATAGTAAATATAATTCCGCTCTTTTTCGAAGATAAAATATTCTTTTATAAAAATTCATTTTCTTTTTCAATACTTAAGTATAATAATGATTTTTTTTTAAATTACGTATCCACTCAAAATAACTTGGCTACTTATTTTGTGTAATTTAAGCAACTCCATTAAAATTTTAACTGTTAGAATATTTTGTTTATAATGTTTCGATTTTAAACACTATGTTGTTCATTAGTTTTTTTTTTTTCATTTTTAAAAGAAAAAGGAATTATTTTGCATTTGGAATATATTTTTCCAGATATGTCGCCTCCGCCCTCAGTTAGAAACCTCGCCAAGCCATGGAGTTGATTCGGCTCTCGACAGAGACGTGATTTTCCCAGCATTCCCTACTGAGTTCAATGACGTCATGTAGCCATAGCTACTAAAATCGATCAACAGAGCAACCCTGTAGTGAAAAGGAATTCTCAATTGAGTAAGCAGCAAAAAGGAAACAGAATAGCTCTGCAGTTTTCTGATGGATTTCTTTACTCATAAAGTTACATCGCGCACTGCATAATAATGGAATCGATTTTTAAATAGAAATATTTAATTTCTTTAATTTTTGTCTTGTTGCAAACAAATGTGCTTTAAATTGACATAAATTATGACGAATGATAGGGAAATTCAGATTCAAAGCTCTACCTCAATGCTTGTTCAGCAATTCAAATCGTTTAAGACCGTCATAAAAAAATCATGTATTTTACATAATGTGATTGAACGAAATTGTTTGTTGAGTCTAATTTTTATCTATAATACCCTTAATTTCGATAAAATGCAACTTTACGTTAGTTATTATTGAGTCATAATTTATTTAAAAATGCCAGAATAAATGAGCTTAAGGTTGCAATTAAAAAACAAATAGCTAAATTAATGTTGACATAGCCAAATTATGGTAATGAAGTGATAAAAATAAGTATCGAAATATAGTGGTTATATAAAAGAACACTATAAAAACTTTTAATTTAAGATATCGCAAAAAATAAACTGCTCGAGGATATAACGAAATGTTTGAAAATTCTAAATTTTTTATCCCTACATTAATGATTTATTTACAAAACTTATAAATCACAGTCATATTCTAAATGAGTATAAACTTACAAATTAGATAGCTCGTTTCTCTTGCTTAAGAAAAAATTAGGATTTTGTAGCGCAGTCAATTATTCACAATTTGAAGATCTTAAAATGCTCCATTAAAATTCAGAATAGCAATTTTTCGACCATTCTAAAAATAAAGAAAATCATGATAACAAAAAAAAAAAAAAAAAAAAAAAAAAATACATGCAAATGAAATTTGCATGAAAATGAGGTCGAGATTTCTGAAAATCTTAGTCTGTAAATGGGGATTAAAATTATGGCATTATGTTAGGGACCAGCAATTAGTTAATAAAATCGGAAGTATTCGTTAGTTAGAGGTTCGCAAAAACGAGCATATATTGTAGCTAAAAGTAAATAAAGTGTCCATTCCAACACCAAGATGCTAATATTCCCTTAATAAGTACCTATTTATTAAATGCATTGTTCTACCAAATGGAAGAGGTAATGATTTCTATACCAAACCTTCTGAAGATGTGTTCGCTAATGGCGGGTGATGTTTATAAAATAAGCAGTGGTAGCAATGTCTTCCAAGTGAAATGATACTTCGATGGGTAGCAGCACAGTTGGGAAATTTGTTTAGTTCTTTTATCTAAACTACTTAGATCTTTCCACTTAGGTTACTATTACTATTACTATTTTACTTCAAAGGTTACTATTACTCAATCAACGAGTGCTACCAAAGGTAATATTTATTTTGCCGATGGTGTACCAAAAAGTAGGAACAAATAGAGTCATAGCCAATCACTAGGACATTCGAAATAGTAAATAATAAACTTTGAATCTGTCTTCAAATATTAAGATCGGAATCTAATGAAAGTAGGGTTGGAATTGTTTCTGATAATCAAAGTAGATAAGCACTGCCAAAGCCTCGCAATTTCTAATCACGGTAAAGTGATGAGGTCAACATCGAAACTGGCACTCGATTCCGCATCATCAAAAAACCTGTGACATTTAATGAATATGAGACCCTTCTGCATGCAAGCTATCGAAACAGCAACATCCCGGACATGAAATCTAAGGACATTTGACACGTGCTCCATAGCATCGAATTTGGAAAGTTCAAATTCATAATTTGAGTTTATTTCACAATTGGGAGATAAAAATAATAAAATATATATATATATATATATATATATATATATATATATATATATATATATATATATATAAATTTTTCCCATATATTAGTTTGGGGAAAAAGAAATCCATTATTTTTACGTGAACTTAATGTAAATTCTTTTGGATTCGCTTTGTAAAAAGGTTTAAAACAGCTTTCATGTAGATTTTTAGGTCTTGCGCGTTACGACTGCTGACATGCGGTTAACTTCGATCATTTTTGATATTTTATAGACATTTTCGACGATGCTGTATCCACATGCGAGGT